>RCHF01000038.1:0-64677 GCA_003987895.1 Neonothopanus nambi
CTCGTTTGGCAGACATACCATTATAAGAATTACTAAAGAAGCTGATGTCAAGTACATTTTAGGCGAAGAGAAATGAAGAACATACCAATTTGCATAGTGCATCCGAATAGTCTTCTCGCCATGCAACACTCGAGCCTTGTGGGCCATCATACTCGGTTTGTGGAGCGTAGGTTGTCGATTCAAGATCAGAATGTCACCATCCCTGAGATGTCGATAGACTTTCTTATTTACTGCTGCTGTTCGAGTGTAGAGGCCACGCCGGCCTGATGTCGAATGGCCACTTTCTTGTGGCTTCAGTAGCTGGTTAGCAATAGCCGTGCGCTGTTCAGCACTCAGTTTGTCCTGAGTAAAAAAAAATGAATAACAGTCCTCTATGCCAAGCAATCAGAAACAATCGTACAAGTGAGATCTGATGACCATCCTCGTATTCCACCATAGTAGCACCGGGATAGCCTCGAGGGCCAGCCATGACCTGATTCCTCAGCTCATGGAAATTTGCAGGAGTGACAGGCTCCGGGAAGGTGAGCTTCCTCGCAAAAACTGGTGGTATGCCGATCTCGTTGGGCTCTATGTTGACGTCAGGAGAAATGACGGAGCGTGCGGCATAGTTTACACGCTTTCCCTAGATTGACGGTGTCAGATCAGTATTGTGTGGGTGGCAATAAGGCGTACCATCATATGTTTACGGAAGAGACCCTCTTTCTTTTCTAAACCTTGCTTCACACCTGCAGGGGGGAGCTTGCCTTGCCGTACRGGCTGAGGGTTCTTGCTGCTGTCCATGAAGCTGTTCACATCGACTTGTAATTGAATCAGCGCTTCCAAGAGGGACCCCATTATTCGCTTTCTCGCGGTTTCGTCGTAATCCGGAGATTTTTTCGAGGCAGATTTAAGACTGGCGTTGAGATCGCGAAGTCGATATGATGTGTTCAAGACCTTTGCCAGAAGTTCATTCTGAGGATGCTCAAACAGAACTTCGTTCATTTTCGCGGGTGGCCGGAACCGCGTCGGGGCAACAGGTATGACGTCCAAGAAAAACATATCGGCGGAAGCTAGGGACAGGCCATTCGGTGAAACCTTGGCAAAAGGGCCATGCTTTCCGTACAACAATGCGCACATGTACGGCTCGTTTTTGAAGAGAAGACGAAGGTGAGCACGACATTCCTCTGGCGTCATGACACGTTCATTACGACCACGTTTTGTTTTGACCCTGCCATTTGCAGCCCGCGGAAGTTGATTTCCTTGCGAGTCCCCAGTTTCTTCTTCGCCCTCCTCGTCTTCTTCGTCTTCTGCATCAAGGGAGTCTCCCTCTCCTTCCGACTCTAGTTCAGACATTTCCACATCGGGGTCTTCCGTATTTTTAGTCGAGAGCGAACTCCCTCTTTCCATCAGCAGAACATCCGGACGCGACCTTAGGACAGATCTCTTCTGCTTCTCTGAGAGATCGTACTCAATGACTTTCGTGTGGCCTTCCTTTCTGAATGTGAACGCGAAGCTAAAGAGTGAACGAAGTGTTAGTTCAAGCTCTGAATATATATATCATGCTACTCACGTTTTGCAATTTTGACATTTGGTCAATATCGTAGCTTTCAAGAATTCATTTATAAGTTCTTTCCGTGCTTGATACACCAGGCCATCCTTGTAGTGGTCTCGTTTGCTTCCTGAAGCCGCAGCACGAGCGATAAGTATTGTGACATAAAGATTGACCCTCGTCATAAACTCGTCAGAAGTCTCATCGGGTTGGTCATCTCCATCCTTGCGTGGTACTTCAACCTCTGCTCCTTCTTCTACCGCCTCCTCGTCTTCATCGTCACCATCGCTATCTTTTCCACCCTTTCCAGTTTTTACTTTCTTTTCCCTGGGTCTCACTACTCGATGAAGATCCTCAAGACTCTGAGCTGCCTCTAGGAGACCGTACTCCAGCAGCCGAAATTTTGCTATGTATTTACAAAGCTAAGAATTTGAATTAATATTGGGACAGAAAACAGAACATTGGAGCACTTACTAGCTCTTTATTCATCTTGAATTTATGACACCAAAGGCAGCATCCTCGTAGTAGATTATACATATTCCCGAAAAAGAGCGGGTGAAAAACAGGTGCAAGGAGTTCGATGTGCCCAAAATGACCGGGACAAGAAAAGAAACTGAGTCGGCATGTTGCGCAACTGTTGAGAGAAACGAGATGGTAAGGGCCAGATCAGTGCAGGTAGTGAATTGGGCATACATATCGTGTCGATCACTAGGGCCAAGCGCTGCATCGTAGAGACCTCCAGGATTGGGCCTATTTAGGTCATCGAGAAGAACTGGGTTGACGATTTGCTTGACGGAAATCCGCCGTATGTCTTCAGTGGAAAGAAAAGAGAAAGAGACCCCAGTGACAGAAGAAGGCAAAGAATGTGAGATATTCATGGTGTTATAAGCGCAATATCTGCGACCTTGACGAAGGCCCAGCAACCGTCGACCGAGAGTCCCTTGAAGTTATGCAGGAACGGCAGAGGTCAAACTTTTTCTGCTAGGCCACGTGCTATTTCTTTTATGTCATGCGCGTGACTCACCAGGCAGGCAATTGGCACACCGAGAGAAACCTCGCTTTGGCCCAGGATTCATCTTCTCAGATACGGGAGACTTGGATGGCTGTACACTTTTTGTCTCAATTGATGAGGATCTCTATGCCATTCAGATAGAACGTGTATGGTGCTACTTGCATCGAAACCGAGCAGGCACCAGCAAATGTGAATTCCTATGTAAGTACTCCATTCCATCGGGGGAAGTCCATGTGCATGCAGTAGTAGACATCGTAGAGATAGCTACAATACATCCAGTCATCCAGACTTCTGTGACCCGCTCAGAAAGACTGTCATCCATGCAATCCCGAACGACACTTAAGTCGAGGCCAGCGCACGGAGCTATGATTATTATACACCCTGAAAGCTTTGATACTTCATACCATACCACTACCTCGTCTTGTGGGTGTCCGACCCTTCCCTGTTTTTATCCTTTGCGCTTCACCGACGAGTTCAGCTATCAGCCCGTTGTACGTCTCTGCGTCTTGTTGCAAAGCGTCCCGCGACTGCAACAAGTAGGTCAAGAGTGCATTGGTATTTGCAGTCTGTGCTTGTATCTCAGCAAGCCGCTTTTCGAGGCTCACAAGAGGCTCAAGCTTCAAATTATCTTGAGAACCAAAGCGTTATGATTATACACTATACACCGTTTACTATGAGACTGACCTATATCAAGCTCCAATAGTTCAGATATCTTTGTCTCGTCAAGAACCGGCTTGGGGCCAAATTGGTTTTGACTTTGACGTGCGTTATTAGGGTGTGGAGAGCCGGCACGGGATCCTGCACGCGAATTGCTCGCTGACGAAGGCACAACTGCGGATGCAGGAGCATTGCGGGGACCTGGGGGTGCAGACATAGGGCGTGTCGTGATTTGCAAAGGAGGCAAGGGTTTGCCATTGGCATGAGGCAGCATCTCGTCCAGGTTGACCGGTATCCCTAAAGAAATAAGATGCTGGCGCCGTATTCGCGAGCGAGTCCAATTTGGCGGTTTTGTGGGCGGAGGAGAACGAAATAAGACGGTGTACAGTTCGCGGCTGACAGATGGCAAGTGAGTCAGAGTCAAAGGAGAGACTGGATGGCCTGACCTTTCATTCGTCATTAAAATTTGGTTTACACCTTCAATGTCTCTGATTCCATCCTTCGTCGTTAGCTGTGAAAGCAACTCCTCATCCCAAACAGGCTCCAGTATCTCGTTGATGTCTTGCTCGAGCTGCTGTCTATCTGGTAGCGGATCTAACTGTAACGGCTCCCAATCCCGGTGTGATGAAGGCCCAGCTATTGGAATTTCCGATGCAAATCCCGCCCCATCCGAGAAATCTGCTGGGGTGGCAAGCTCCTGAGCATCTCCAAAGTCTCCGAAATCACCAAAGTCATCATCCTCTGCAATTTGCTGGTCGCCAGTCTCTGCCGGTCCGAATTCGTCAAAATCGTCGAAATCATCAGCGGTGGAAGGGGGTGTTGGTGGTTTCTGAAAAGCAGTATCGGCAGCGCCCCATACAGAGGCTCCAAAAGTTATATCGTCGTCCATAAAGATAATCCAATCGCCAAGTATGTCAAGGAGGAAGTCTGTTTGAGTTTGTTGTCTTACAGACATCCCTTAATTCTGCCATCATGATGCTACCTACGAATCCCGAGGACGCGTTTCTCTTTGCTTCATTAGATTCAAAAGCCCCTTCGACTGCTCGGAAAGTACACCTACGCCGTCTATACGATATTCTACAGTTATGTATCCACAGAAATGATTTAGATCGCGCTCGACGTGCGTGGGCGGTACTCGCGCGTTGTAAAGAGATAAATTGGATCTCCATGTGGGCCACTGCGGTCCATCTCGTCGGCGAGTCGCAAGATGGCGAAGCGAGCGCTCTTAGAAAGATAGATTTCTTGAGAGACATGATGCTGCACCATCCGGAGGAAGTAGGTCTAGTTCTGTTAGTACAATATGTTATTCTAAGAAAGCCTCACGTAGCGGGAGTCCTTGCTCAAAGAGCTTATATTTCGACTCATCCTATCTGGACGGCATCGCGAAGCTTTAGATGAACTTGAATTGTGCGTCTGCATTCTGCTAAATGAATGACTGAATCTTAGGAGGAAAAAAAAAGATATCTTCCTTCCTTTCCCTATCAGGACAATCCGGTATTGCATGTGTATGCAGGTCTCTTATGTTTCTATCTCTCTCAGTCCGAAGACTTGACCGACAAATGTAAGTTTTTTTCTGTGAGTCAATCAAGTAACTGGTTTGATTTTCAGAATATACAGCCGTCTCATATACACACACTCTCCTTCGGGATGCAAAAATGCATTTTGAACGGGCACAAGCATTAGACCCACGCAACGTTGTTGTTGAATCTTTCCTGAGTAAAGTCCGTCAGAGGTTTCATTGACTCTTGCCAAACATTGATAACTTGTTGTTTGCCAGATCTCCAGCCGAACCTCAAGTTCCATGAGCAACACCCAGGATCTTAATCCAGATTCCGAAGATGAACAAGTGCGTACAGACGGCGATCCAGCTCCAAAGCGGAAGCGCGTGATGAAAACTAGCACATCACCACTGTTAGACCAAACATCGCACTCAAGATGAAGCGCATGTCAAATTGTGAATAGCAAATGCCAGCTAAGCAACTACTCGGAATCAGAATCGGAGTCTACGTCTATCGAGGGCATTGCTTCATCTACATCTAGGGTGTCCAGCATTGTCGCACTAGCAACTGTAGGCCGCTCTCTTGCAATGGGAGGAGTTGCCTTGGGCGGTACCTTCGGAGGCTCCGGAGGTCGGCTAAATGAAGGAGCTGCAGGAACTACTTGTGCCACAGGAATTGGTGCTGATTTGGATACTTCAGCTGTCGTTCTGACAGAGGTATCTTGTTCAGCAGATTGAATTACTGATGGAAGGGGAAGTGAAAGAGGAGGAGCTTCAACGGGTGCTTGAGGTTTTTGTGGTGTGCTCTTGGCTTGAGGGGTGGCTTCGGTCATAGTAATATCCTCTTGACACGCAGATACTAAATCAGTCTGTACAGTCCCCAAAGAAAGCTCTTCGCGTGTGCGGGCTTCCTCTGCACTTTCTTCAGCCCGGAATAAAGATAGAGACTCGACTTGAGGTATCGAGCGAACGAGCGGGGGAAGACGAGGATGTAGGAGGCTGTCTAGCTCACGCAAGGAGGCCTATTAGATACATGAAGTTAGGCATGTTTTCGCAACGCTTGAACAAACACCTACCTCGTTAGAGTCGGTATTTATCACAGCCCCAATAACGAGGCCAAGGCTTTTGCTCATAGCACTCGTGGTTCCAGCGCCAAGTTCAAGAGTCATCTTGCGCACTCTGTATACCAGCGCTCCATACAATCGGGGGTCGGACGATAGTATTGGCGGTGTGAGTGCTGGTAAGCTGAGTAGTATGGCTAACAGCACACGAGATGCCAGAGAGTGCACGGCAGGGGTAACATCTGGGTTGCGCAATAATAATTGCATAACTGAACCCAACTTAGTTAGCGGCAATGTCCACCTTAAGCAGGCCGAAATCTTACTGTCGCATGCAGTGAGAAGAGCTTTGCCGTCGTCAGCCGTTGGACAAATCACGTCCAAGGAAGACCTAAACAATTCGTCGCCTTCGTATGTCCGTGCCTTTTTCTTGCCTTTCTTGTTTTGATTTGCGATGGCGTTTTGATCTGGATTGAGCTGAATGTCTGCCTGAGTTGGCAGAACTATGCTCATGGATGAAAGAATGACTCGGGTGAGGCGCGAAGCCACGATCGTGGAATGCAAGGGATGACAGCGTTCGAGGAGCGTATAGAGTGCTTCCAAAAAGGGTAGACGGTGCGTACTAAGTCTCACGTTGGTATCTGCAGACAAAGACGAATACAGTATCTCTCACGAGGATAGTTTCTGTTCCAAATGGAAGGCAATGTAAGAACACAATCTTGCAAGATATGGGCTTAAATGTCGGCCGACGCTGTGAACGTGAACGAGGTCAGTAAAAGAGCGAAGAGCATGCGAGGAAATTACAGTACCATTTTGCGAGGCAAGTAATCAAGTCGCAAGCCAACTTCCATATCGTTGGAATGATCGACAGCTCCATAGCGTGAATAGCAGGGTCGACATGGCCTTCTACCTGTGAGAGATACCGTAAGTGTAGATCACGAGTACACCTGAAGAGCCCTGACCTTTTCTTCGTCCTTCGTGACAGTAATCATCGCCGTAGCAAATTTAGCCAGTGGACCTATCGGGACTTGAACAGGTCGTTGCGTCGTAGTCCTAATCAGCGTGTTGAGACAATATGAATGTACGCATGTCGAGAATGTACCTCAGGAGATCACAAAGAACAAGGACAGAGCATTGCAATCGTTCGAAGCTAAGAATAAATGACGTCGCTGGGTCATCATGAAGAGGTTTTGAGGGAGGGGAGTGTCCTGTTTTGTACCGTCGACAATCAACACCGGAGTGATCAACCAGATGCACTGCACCGTACCATTTTGTGTCCGAAGGGCATTAAAAGAATTCCATGCAGACCCAAGAGATTCGTCCATGGCTTTTCTCCATAGGCTAGCTGCGCCCACCTTTCCTCCCGTGAAATGGAGCACTGAATGAAGCTTGGACGCAGGTCCGACCAGGTTTTGTTGTATGCAGCTCAAAGGACTTTTCAATATACGCGATACAATGGATGTCAATGCGGTATGGTATGCTCGGTGAATGTTAGGATATAACGGCACAAGACGCGTTAGTGTGGTCAGTGCAAGTGCCTATGAGAAAATGAGTATCAAGTTCAAAATATCGAAGGATAAGTAACCTTCAGCTCAGGGTCAAAATCTTTTTCAAGGAAAACAATCATCGCAGCAGTGAATTTGGGTACGTTCGGTGTCGAAACCTGTCTCTGAAACTCGGGAATATCCGTTGCGTTTGTAAATACGATTCGGCAGAGATTTATAGCGGCTTTGATTACAGGAGTAGATTCTTTTTTCTTTATTGAAAAATACTTTGAGAATACGATATGTAAAGCGGACGAATGCACAGACTGAAAGAATCGGTATCGCCACTCCCAGCCAGCTCTGTGCACATTGAATCATGACTGATTTAGAACATACAGACGTTCTATGTGCCAGGCACAGACCTGCCCATCGAGCTCCTGCATCCTTCGAGTGTAGAAGTGAATTCAATCTTGTCGTCCACTTTGGGAGATGTGGGGAGGGTAAAAAATGTTCGGGTGACAGAACATCAATAACATATGGCAAATTGAGGACAGCAGAGGAGTCAGAAGCCAGATGAAGATTAAGGAGCGTCTTCAGAACATCCATGGTGCAGGACCTTGCAGGAGTTGAATAGAAGTTTCTAATTATTTAATTTCTTGAGAACTTTGAGATAAACAAATGTCAATACAATCTCGACGCGCTTTATATAAGCGGTGACGGATATCCTTCGAACCAAGATGACCGGAATAGCAGACCTGGATCCAGTTGTAGAGGACCAACTACAGCTGTCTGCTTTTAAGGTTGTTTCTCACAGAATCTGAGCTTTACACTGTATTGAATGCTAGATGTTTCAGGGCAAGTTCGATGTAACCGATTTTGTAGGAGGAATATCAGAGAAATTAATCTCTCAATCTAAAGAGGATGCTGGCCGTATGCTTTTTTCTTCTGTCAGATGAATGTATTTTGAAGCCTATTTGCTTAGCATTCGATCCTAAACCATTCATTCAGACCTTCGAAGCCGCTGTTGACAGACTTATTGCGATGCGCAAGGAAGTCCAAGCTAAGACGGAGCAAATGGAAAAGAGTGTAAGGGTATCTGAACGCGAATACTCAAAGAAGATGGCCGAGTTGAACCGAGGGTTTGAGGTCAGTTTAACTCACTCCGTTCGTCTTACCTAGGCGCTTATTACCTGGCTAACAGACCGTTGGAAGCTCTTTCTCTGGCATGGAAAGTCGGATGAACGAAGTCAGCAGTACCGCTATCAGAATTGGTGAGTGGCGGTACTTTTTCGGTAGCAAGACATGCTAATTCCGAACCCTCAAGGTGAACAGTTGGAAAGCGTTCATATTGAGCGTCAGAGAGCACAGGCCGCCTACGATATCATTGATTACTATAACCAGTTTGCTCGTGGTGACACATCGCGCTTGGATGCGTTAAGGAAGGAAGGTCGTCAGGGTAGACGGCAAGTAGCTGTACTGTTGAGACGATTAAATACTGTGGCAAAGGAGGTCGATCTACCAACGGCAGATAAGGTGTGTAATTCACTAGAAAAGTAATAGCTCTGCCACTCACCCCGCAGTCAGACCCGCGAAAACATCGAGAAATACTGCGAGAAATTTGAGAAGGAGATGTTGAATCTGTTTGATAGGTGCTATCGAAAGGGTGATCCTAAAATGATGCATGTAGGACCATCTCTCACTCGCCTCGAAGTATTTCGCTCATTCCACTTTCGTAGCATTGTGCTCAAACATTACTCGAGTTTAATGGAGGGGCTTCGTGCATACAAGTATACGTCAATCAGCACGACTTCTTCATCAATAATGTGCGAGAATCCAAGCAGACTGAGGATACCTTCCTGTAGGAAATTGCACTTTCATCCATCACATCATCAACTAACACCATCCTCCAAGATGGAAATCAATTCCGGACCCAGATGCCAGTCCTCCAAAGACAGAAACCGGTTTGACTGAGCTATTTGCGGAAATTCGAGCCACAGTGGAAACTGAAGCTCAGATCGTCAAAGCCGTTTTTCCAAACCCTCCCGTAGTAATGCAAGTCTTCCTACAGAGAGTGTTCGCACAATCTGTTAGTTCTGTATCCTTTTCATGGCTTTCATGTCCCTAAAACATGTTCTCCTCTCAGGTTCAGCAGCACATGGAACAACTTCTTCATAAAGGATCCGCTATATCTGATCTGGCGTACCTTCGAGTTCTACAGCTTGTTCACATCCAAGCATTCAACTTAGTCGAAGACCTCAAAGTTTATGAACTACCGTCCTCAAATAGTCGGACACCCTTTGAGGTGGCTGAACTTCGAAAATCTCTGACCGGCCCTTCTACAACAGGAGCTGTAGCCTCTACCACTGTCAGTACGATACTGGAGACTGCGATGGAGGAGCTCTTCGTTCCGTATACAGAAGGTCAGCGGTATCTAGTGAGGGAAAGTCGTAGCCTGGGAACACTCTACACAGGTCTCCTTGCCAATTTCACGCGATATCATGTAAGTTGTCGATTTTTGAGTATGCATATATGTCTTATGTATTTCCGATCGCCCTGCAGGCCAAATCTCAGAAAGGGAAATCCTCCATCTTTGATCGTGTGGTCAACCAACTCAGCACAGCTGCAGCTACGACATCCAGCGGTGGGGTTTCGAGTACCTCGGCCCAGGCGGCCAATGCTATTCTACGATTTGGTGGTATAAATGCTGATAGAAACATCGAGAAGCCTGGTGATGAGCCTGTGAGAGAAGAGGATGGCCAGCTAAGCGTGGACTTTGCTGAGAAGATGTTAAGATGGCATGCCGAAGCTGTTGGTCGCTGCGTTGAATTAAGTGCTCCGAATGATGTGTGAGTACGAACTTACCTTTCATGTTACTGTATTGCTGACTACTTGGCATCTTAGGGCGAAGAATACTTTTGCACTTCTTCGAGTACTATCTGAAGCTATCAGCACTGCTTATATCGAGGAGGCAATTGAAACGTACGAATTTCTTCTCGTAGGGTGCATTCTGTTTGATAATTATTAATTGCAGCGCACAAGCTCGTCTAGATGCAGCTGACCCTAAAGTAGAGCCCGGTTTGCAGGCTCTGTCAGTTCTTCGATTAGTGGATCTTATCAGCCACCTTTGGCAGCAGTATGTCAGCACAGCACTTCTACCTCTAGCAAGTTCCTCCGTGACTGTTCGTCGTGAAATGGTTGTTTTCAACAACCAAACTGTTAGCCGATTGGAAGGAGGTGCTAACCAGCTGATGCATCGACTCACTGACAGTAAGTTCCAGTCTACTCTGTCACTTTTAGAAAATACTATTGTTTACGATGTATGCGAGCAGCTATCGTTGCATGGCTGTCGACACAGTTGGCGAAGCAGAAGCGTAATGATTTCAAGCCCAGGAATGACGACGCGCTATTCTCACGAGTGAATACCGAACCCTGTGTGGCTTGTTGCGATGTGCTGGAGAGAGTACGGGATTCCGCGAAGGCAAACTTGAGCGGCAAGAATCTCGAAGTCTTTCTTACTGAAGTCGGTGTCGCTTTCCATAGGTGTGCCTTAAGCCCATTCTCTTCTTTACAATCTCATCACACATATTTCTCTGTAAGTCTCTTGCTAGAGCATCTGCGCAAGTTCCCTGTCAGTGCAACAGGCGGGTTGATGCTGGCTAAGTATGTAGTTTTTCTGCTCAGGTGTAAGTACACGTCTGACGTTCCTACCGCAGAGATATACGAATGTATCAAGACACTATTAGCAGCTTTGGAATACCGTCTTTAACAGAACGGTTCGAATTTATTCGCCAGCTTGGACAAGTGTTCCTTCTCAGCCCCGAGATTCTTAAGTCATACATTACGGAGAACTACCTTGGGCGTATCGACCCATCTCTACTCAAACCATACCTCGCTCAACGAAGTGACTGGGGTCAATTTGAGAAGGGATTCAATGAAGAGGGCGTTCCAGAAGACGGTGCCACGTCCGAAACGAAGAGCCGTTTCGGTCGATTAAGTATCATGATGAAGGACTTGGAGGGTCTCAAACTTGAAGGACTCAGACTTAGTGAGGGTATCTCGATGGGAATCCCGGCCCTTCCGAGCAGTTTCACTGGCAGCTTTTCTATCGCATCAAGGCCATTTGGAAACTAACAGTATTGTCACAAATTATATATACACTTTGTACTAACTTATTACATTCGGACCCTTCATTCGCCTTTAAATACAGGGGGTCTTTTCTCTTTGAACGCGATTAGAGCCTCCATTCGATCTTGGCTGGACAGTATAGTCTCATATGATGCCCTTTCGAAATCCAAACCTAGCAACCGAGTGAATGAGGAGGTAAATTACTAAAGAGCTGGCGTGAGTACGTACCGGTTTCTAGCGCAAGATCCTCAGATCTTGATATAGCCTGTTTCGCTGCACGGAGAGCTAAAGGAGCTTTTCGAACATCAGAATAACAACGCTCAAAAAATCTTAACGACATACCGTTTTTCGCAATTTGAGCAGCCAACTTGACGGCACGGTCAAAAGCAGTAGATCCAGGAGAAGACACGTAATCGACAAGACCTATATCATTTTACAGAGATGCGCAGTTGAGACAAACGCCACTGGGAAATCCTTCTGAGAAAGCGCTCACCCCATTCGAGAGCCTCTGTCGCAGTAAGCATCCGCGCCGTGAAGATGAGGTCCTTTGCCTTGGCCAAGCCTAGAAGTCTCGTTGCGCGTTGCGTTCCGCCTGCACCAGGAATTATTCCAAGCGAAGTCTCTGGGAGCCCTATTTTCGACACGTCGTGTCCTATATAGCTTTTCGGGTTAAGACACCATGATAGATAGACGCGCAGTACTCCCCTCGTCTCGTAACTGGGCATAAGGAGGTAGGGGATAGAGAGAAAATCTCACCTGCAACGCGTAAATCACAAGCAAGACTCAATTCAAGACCTCCTCCAAGAGCGGGACCGTCAATAGCGGCGATTGTGGGCATCGGGAGGGCCTCTAGCTTTCCCAGGGCACCTCGAAGATCCGCCAGAAACTTGGCCACCTGAACTGGAGACATCGTACGCCTTTCTATAAGGTCGGCGCCAGCACAGAAAGCTCCAACCGTCGTAGACCTAAGAATGAGCACACGAACACTAAAGTCGTACGCGCTTCCATGAGACGTGTATCCCAGACAACCTGAGAGCAGAACATCACAAGCCTCTTGTCAAAATGAACTGCATCCAAGCTTTCTCGTAATTCCTGTCGAGTTCGTGTCAAACATCAACGTCTTGTCCCTAGGCAAGGTAATTGCCTCAGGAATTAAGATGGTACCTTCAGCAACGTCGTGGATATAGCATTTTTGCTCTGTGGGCGGTTCAGTGAAAGACACGTAACGCCAGGATGAGAATCCAAGGGCTCCAGGAAAGCTTGCGATTCTTGTGATGATGCGGTCAGGAATCTACGTGTAACGAAAAAGTTGGTGCGCAAAACCGGTGATCGTATAGTCCTTGCTAGAGACTGCATGTCGAGTGTACTCAGTATAGTACTATAGCTATATTCAGTCATCTCTAATTGCCGGCAGTTGTTAAAACAGCGGCATGATCGGTATCAGAGTGAGAACTTCAACAAATTTTGGAGCAAGAACTTGGCAAGCACCCATTTCATCTACGTAGTGAGGTTATTATATTTTATACACTATATATGTATGTATGTAGCCTTGGAGAAATCTGGGATCATCGTACAAAGTCGTGATATTTATCAACAGTTCAAGGATTAACCAAGAAAGCAAAGCGACAAAGATACGAGTGCAGATGGTGATACGTCCAGGGCAGTCTGCAACCATGGATCTTTAGTAATTCATCGCCGCAGTGTGACAAAATGTCGAGAAGAGTTTACAATACACTAATCACAGGGCCTGTCCAGCATTTAAATTCGAAGGAGAAGGAGGATGTCCGTAAAACGAGTCAATCGATGATTGATACACAGAGTCCCGGGCAGCGGGCTCGCGATAAGTTACGGGGGGCGCACCTGCCCTTCCAGCGGCAGATGGGCCTTCAAAAGGATTTGAAGATGCTTGTGGTTCGAAAGGGTTTTGTACAATGAGATTAGGAGTCGAATTCGTTGCTTTGGGAGGCGCAGCGACGTGATCTTCATCCCCATAGTAGGGATACTGATTGTTGACATCTTTGGCGTAAGAATAAGTAATTTCAGGCAAGCTGCCACCTGCAGGGTAGACTGGAGTGCTCCTGAAAAAGGGATCGGGATGCGGGTAATATTCTGGTTCACGGGGAGCATATACATCCATAGGAGCATGCGAGAAGTCGCTCTCGCCCGGGTCAGACGAGGGTGGTCGGGATGCGTTCAAGGGCTCTGGTTCCGGGTATTTGTCGGAATAAAGTTCGTCTCCATAGCGGTAAGATCTACGTTTCTTGCGGACGAAAAGAAAGAGTCCAGCTGCAAGGGCCAGAACAGCCACAGTCACCGCCGTAAACGTACCCGCCACTGGAAACAGTTACGTTCAGCGTTACGACTAGGAACAGGGGAAAAAAGGCCGCGTACCTGCGGATTTATTAGACCAGAACCTGGACCAGGAAAATTAAATGCCATCAGTATTGGACCGCAGCTGACATCATGATCTAATAGTTACCCTTTAGAGGAAGTAGCAGCTTCAACAGGGAGAGAAGTTGAGCTTGACTCATCCACTGCGGAGGTAGAAGCTGCGCTAATTTCAGCAGATACGATGAGTGTTGTAGCGGGAGTCGGGTCGAAAAACGAGGAAGAACTGGTAGACTGGAGCTGCGAAGAAGTAGTCAAGCTGGAGCTTGAACTTGAACTAACGCTTGAGCCGAAAGCGCTTGTTGAGCTTGATGTAGATGTAGGTGCAGATGAGCTACTGCTGGGAATCAGATTGGTCATGCGCTCCTTCGGAAAGAAAAGTACTCACGACGTGGAAGTGACAAAGGTAGTCGATACAGTAACAGACTGCGCAGTCGATAAACTGATCGACAGAGAAGAGCTCGAAGACGAAGGAAATGAAAATGTAGAATTGGATAAAGTAAAACCCTGCGCTGTTTGAGATGACAGTGGTGCGCCTCCAGTGGTGGTGGATGTAAAGGATAAAGGGGCGTTGACCGAATCTGAACTTAAAGGGAAACCTGTCGTGGCGGAAGTAGTACTAGACGGGGAACCGTTGAATACGGATGGGGAGGCAGGAGAATTAGGGATTATTGGGGTCTGACGAGCCTTCAAGACGATGCCGGGGAGAAACGATGGGCTGTACATTGTTCAGACGAAAGCGAGCGTCACAAAAGGGAAAGTGCAGAGACAGCAGGCAGAAAGGAAAGAAAACAAGTGAATCCTGGCCCTTTGTAGGCTGTCGAATGCTGAGCTGGCCTGCAGCCAAGCTCAGAATGGCAGACAGTGAAAAAGGATAATGAAAGAAGGATAATGAAAAGGTAAGAGTATTGTACAAAAGGAAACGGAGCAAATTAAGACCCATTTGAATTTCTATTCCGCTCTCATTCTCCATTCAGTCAGTCATGCTGATCCGGTATCGGTCGTCTGGTTGCCACGCGGTAAAACACTGCTACATCATGTTTGGCATCCATGATCCATCTGCTAGCTGCTAGCTGGAAAAAATGATACAAGTATGCACCAGACTCTCACATAACTCCTATCTGTTCCCACTCTTCTTTGCAGGCTCGCTATAATTCATCTTGGCGCACTGTGCTCGTGAGATATCGACGTGGTCGTCACCACTCAACTGCACGCAAATTTGCCTTAGTTTCCCACTATCCAGCATAGCTGCGATAGCATCTCTGCTCAGGTTGTTTTGGCTATGTTCGTGCAGGCGGTCGAGCAACTTTTGTCGATTCTGCAAAGTTTGAACAACGGTCAATCAGCACCTCAACATCTCGACCGAAATCGTTACCTGTCCGATCAAAGACCCCCAAACTTTCCTGACAGTGGTGACAGTCCACGTATAGGCCCCAACATAGAACCATAGTTTTTTCTACTTACGTGGCTGTCAAGTTTCAAAATCAAAACCCTGAGCAGATCAACGCACCGGCTTCACAACGTAGACAAACGTATGAAAAACAGAATTGGTTGCCTGGCTTTTTGTGGCTATGTACCGCGCGATGCTTCGGTTCGACTGTTTGCTTCCCCAGTCTATGAGATACGACGCAGGTGTCGTTCTGTCTTCAAGGAAAACGGGATCATGTACAAATGCAAGGTTGTCAACTATTTGGAGGCGTAGCTCCAGCTCAGGAGCTAATGTTAGACTGTCAAAACGAATAACGTCAACCTACAAACAACGGATAAGTAAGTATTCTGTATACCTTTGAAGCGAGGCTACCTGGGTACGATTGCACAAACGTCAGCCAGATTCATACGAAGGACAAAAGTGCTCAGACCGTATTGTTGTCCAGGCCTACTCGGTGAGGATCACCCATTTGAGCCCATCGAATAGGTCCGCACTTTACCCTGTGTGATGCAGGTGGTTTGCCGAACTGTATCGCCCATACCTCCTCTTTGCGACCAGCTACTGGCTGGACCGGGAAACTCTCCCCTTCGGGAATCATTTCAGAGGGCAACGTTCCAGAGATGCTGATTGACGAATTGGTGATAATGCTATGTCGCTCAAGGAAGTGCCCAGGAGAGCGAACGAGCAAAACACTAGAAGATTGGTCCGAGCTCTTGTCAAATTTGACCGACTGAGGCAAAGTTTTCCTAGTCCCCGAAGGTCCAGGAGGCGCATTTTCTGAGCTTGAATCATCAAATTCAGAGGGTAGAAGTTGATCATGCACTTCTTGGATCTCGGCCCATTCCTCGTCAGATTCGTTAGCAGCGTCCAGCCTGGTTTCAGTCTTGTGGGATGTGGTGTCTCTGCTCCCCGGCTCGTCGACGCGCTGATGATCACCTTCTTCAGAATCTGTGACAAGCCCTTCTTCTATGGCATATAGTAGCTTTTGATTCGCCTACGCAAGGTCTGAAATCAGATCACTGTCCAAGAAAATGGTCTCACCAGCTGGACATTTTCGTAAATCAGGTCGCGCAAGGCTTTCCGATGTCGTTCAAGTTCTCTAGTCTGCGCCACGTTATCACTGACATGAGGCTGAGCTTGCTCTAAACGAGCCTTGAGGTCATCATTCTGCGCTTTCATCCATTTCGCGGCGTTGATCGCCTGAAGGTTCTCCGACTTCAATTCTACAATTTCATTCTTGAGAGAGTTGATCTCCCGTTTGTATCTTTGCTTCAATTCGTCGACTTGACGCTGAAGACGCGTCAAACTCTCAGATACGACAGCAAGCTACATGATCAGCCCGAGTCAGTGGAATGATCGAAGCGAATCAGAGATGTCGAGGTGAGCACACACCTCATCCAGTACAGACTGGCCACCATCTTGTGAGGTCCCTGGGGGCATTGACAATATATGTTCAAACATAGTGGTGAACTATTCTGTAAGTACAAAGGAACGCAAAATTGGCGCCCACAAGTTTGCTTCCGTTCCATATATATCCAGGTTGATTTGCTTGTGCTTGGCGGCGCCGCCCCGGCGCTAAACGCTTTCCCGAAAATCCGTCAAGAATCAAGATGTATGAAATTCCTCTTCTCTTATCTATCATAACTCTTCTACTCAATACGTTGAACAAGGTACAAAGTCATGTCTTCGAAGAGGCTCCTAGTTGACATTCACACCCATGTCTACTTACCGAGATACGCGTCGATGCTGAGGACGCGAACTGCAGTTCCCCGAATATTGTCTCTTACCAGCGAAGGCAAGGCCGAAGATAGGCTCCTCATTTTGGAGAAAGAACCCAGCGGTGGCAGGCCTGTAGGCTCGCAGTATTGGGACCGAGACGAAAAGTTGAAGTTTATGGACAGGCATGGTATCGACATTTCTGTTGTCAGGTAAACAGCTCTTATACCCCATTCACTCATTAGATCGCGTTCAACTAACTTTCTTTTCCCCCTATAGTACAGCTAATCCATGGCTTGACTTTCTAACGGCTGCTCAGGCTCATCAGATGGCTCTTGAGCTGAACGCCGATCTCGAGCAATACTGCTCGACTAGTCCCGATGTACCCGATACGTCCATAAAGCGACTATACGGCTTCGGTTTATTGCCACTGGTTCCAGGAGCCACCACTGAATCCCTGCTTGAAGCTGTCAACCAGATTGCTACATCTCCTCATCTGAAAGGTCTTATCATGGGCACTCGAGGCATTGGCAAAGGATTAGATGACGAAGCTCTTGATCCAGTCTGGCAAGCCATCGAAGCAGCCGGATTAGTTATATTCTTGCATCCTCATTATGGAGTGGATAGTAGTGCTTGGGGTGCAAAGGATAATGGGCACGTTCTTCCTCTCGCCCTAGGTTTTCCTTTTGAAACTACGACCGTACGTCTCTGACCTACACTGACTGTCAGCTTTGTAATCTGACCCGAAATCTATCGTAGGCTGCCACCCGCTTAATCCTTTCAGGGGTATTTGATCGTTTCCCCTCTCTTCGCCTTCTCCTCGCTCATTCAGGCGGCGCCTTACCGCAATTATCCTCTCGTCTTGCGTCCTGTATTGATCATGACCCCGTCGTGGCTTCAAGGTTGAAACATGACGCGCGGTACTACCTTGGCAAGCTTTATCTTGACGCTGTTGCTTATGGCCCAGAAGAGCTTGGATTCGTGAGCGATGTGTTGGCGCGCTCAGGTCGTTATGAGACTGGCAGCTCAAACACCACCAGCGTAGCGGACAGGAGTTTAGGGAGCAAGAGGATGCTATTTGGCACGGACCATCCTTTCTTCCCTCCACTCAGCTCTACGGAAAAGTGGAAGAGTGTAGTGGAGAACCTCGAGGCTATTGATGCTGCTCCAGGCTGGAGTGAAGCTGATAAAGACGGCGTCAAAGGAGCAAATGCACTATCACTGTTCAACATATCGTAATGTATACGATTTATACTATAAGAACATTTATACAGGAACTTCTTTACACATCTTGGGTTTTTATACTTTGCCTGGCATTTGGATCTTTAAGCTAAAATCAATGTGTTGGACTGACTGGTGTACAACGCTTGTACTTAAAATATCAATTTCTATTGCCAAGTGAGTCATTGAGTTAAGGCCGTCAGATCTAAAGACCCACCATTGATCACACGTTCTTGTAAATTCGACTCAGTAATGTTTCCGCTGGACTCGAACAAAAACTTCCGTTGACCTTTCCACTTCTCCTTCAACCTTCGAGCTACAGAGACGAGCTCTTCCCCCTCAATGTTATCCAGCATGATGATGTCCGCCCCAGCGTCTATAGCTTCGTCCGCTTCAGCTTCTGAACGGACTTCCACGTCCAGAAGTAGACTAAAGCCACCTACGGCACGCGCTTGCTGGATGGCTGCGGTGATAGAACCTGGAAGGCTTCTCAGTGTTGTAATTGACGGCTTCCTTATTGTGCTTACCGGAAGACCAAATGTGATTATCCTTGAGCATGATCATACTTGAAAGATCGTGTCTGTGCGGGTCAATGCCGCCGACGAGCATTCCATACTTTTCGACTAGGCGAAATCCTAACAAACATATGAATCACAGGGAAACATTATTCACGATAGATCTACCTGGTGTAGTCTTCCTCGTCCCAGCAACGATTCCGTTGTATCCATAACCCCTGGCAAGATCCTTGATCCTCTTCGATCTATTTCGTCTGAGTGATAACTAAAACGCATTGAAGAATAGCTCACTTCGTCGCAATTCCGCTACAGCGTGCCAGTAAATTCAAAGCTACCCGTTCTCCTAGGAGCAGATGCCTAGCCTTTCCTCTAACCGTTGCAACGTGCTTTATAGGCTCAAAAGTTTCGCCTTCCTTGACGTGCCATTCCACACTTCTCGTGAAAAGTACGAAAAGTGAGCTCCAGTCCAGACTTCCATTGCAAACAATGCACGTACGTGCAGTCAAGCTGAGTAAACACTTCTGTGAAGAAAGGTGAGCCAGCAAGAACCGCAGTCACCTTCCCCTTTCCGAGAAGAAAAGCTTCACGCTCTGCTTCGCCTACAACGTAACCACCATAGTCGAATGACGGCGTGTCCTCCGCCAGCCAGGCGATAACTTGGGACTTCCAGCTTGGAGGAAGAAGGTGCTCCAGAGAGTTTGACATCTCAGGCTTATTACCAACACCGGTTGTCGGCCAGAGTAAAAACTCAATCGATGATACCACCCGGCAATACCCGGCAATAGCTCATGCATAGGAAGTACGTGCATACTAGGCGTAACGAGCGCAAGGATGGTTAAATAATCAACGCTAATACTGTATAAAACCAACAACAAATCTAGTCCATGCAAGTAATCGTAGAAGTCCATTCCTATCAAGAAATCGAGGCCGGGGAAGTGATTGGATGAGTTTAGGCCAAAAGGGCACCAACAAGAGCGAGAGCACCAATGAATCCAGTTTGAACAGTGAAAGGGACAGCGCCGTTAGAAGTGGTGGGCGAAGCACTGTCAGAAGAACTACTGGCATCACTAGTTCCAGTGGAGGCAGTGGTGGTGGTGCCGGCAATGGCGGTGGTTCCAGCAATGCTATCATTAAGAGTTTTAGTCAAACGAGAAACACAAAAAGCGCCAAAGAAGCTTACGAAGCGATAGTGCTGGATGAACCCGAGGTGGAGGAACCAGAGCTCGTGCTGGAAACAGCAGTGATGTTAAACTCATCAGACTGAGCGTAGATAGTGTTCAGCTCAGTGTCATTTTGAACAAGGTTGACGCGGAAAGTGCCGCCGACAGGCCAGCCACCGCTGGGCGCGTTGAGCGTAGTGGAGCCAGAGCTGCCGTCAACCTGGGCTGCAAGTACCTGGTTGTTGATGGGCAACACCGAACGATCCTGACATACAATCCACCATGAGCGCACAGTTGTACACAGATAAAGGAAGAATTACGGTGTTGGTAAGAACGACAGCAAAGTTGTCAGGGTCAGTGCTGACTTTGTCCCATTTGAGGCTGAAATTTGCGATTGTTAGTAGCACATTCCATGTCAGACGAGGTATGAGGGACTCACGTCTGAGCACCGCTGTTCGTCCATCCTTCTGAAGAAGTAGGGAAAGTAACCTGGTACGCCAAAGCAGAGGCAGCGAAGGCAAGGCAAAGAGTAGCAGCAGAACGCATTATGAGAAATTAGGTTGGGTAAGGTTAAAGAGGGTGAGGGTGAAAGAAGAAGATATAAGGAATGTGGTCTTCAACCAGGCGACAGTAAGGAGGTTAAGAAGGATCTAGTACAGCCAACGCACGCCGAGCGGCCTTAGGCATCCGCTGAAACTAGAAAGCCACGTGGGATTTTTTCATATTTCTCGATAAAAATCAAGTTTCTCGCCGCCGTTGGCCAGCGCTGGGCGCGTGGCTCCAATCCTTGACCTTAAAAAAATATTGCTTTTGACCCACTCCTCACAAAGTATGTATCGGGCTTTGCAATCTACCAAATGGCAAAGCTGCATTACACTGTGAGTCGCTCCTGAGCTCCAGTCGCCGAGGTTATGCGGCCTCAAGTCGCCGACTCCGTGCACTTCTGCGCATCGCTTAAACGTTGTCGACTAAAAATTAGTCAAAGGAATAGTCTGGGCACAAGTGGGTCCCCGCAGGCAACTGTATAAGTATGGTGTCAAACGTCATTTCGAGCGCATCAGAACAACGTTGCTTCAAAGATGAACCATGAATTCTTCGATTTTTCTGAATACTTGTTGGCCTCGTTCAAAAGAATCCGAATCGTTGCAAGATCGACGAGAAGCACGAAATTACCATTGCATGCCTGCGACAGCCGAGGTCGTCCTAATCGAGGCTCACTCTTCTCGAGCGCCTTTGTGACTATCAAAGGATCAATGTTCGATCCCGCGACCTGAATGAAGGACATACCAAACATTCTTGAACAGACACGACCATTCATGTCCACTTACATTACCGTAAGTCAAGATGCACATTACAAATCAAGACTCCTGAGCATATCTTCAGCGTCCATCCAAAGATCATGCTGACCCCAAATCCCAACCACAACGCGGATAATCATCCAACATGATATTTGGTCTATTGACGCATCGCCGTCCAAGTCTCGCGGCTCTGAAAGCCGAGGAATTCCACCAACCAACGAATCTGCTACCTTTTCCCGTATAATCACCTTTAATAAAGCGAGGCAAGCCCGAGAAAGACTTCGAAGTAAAGCCATGTCATCAGCACTTATATGATCTTCCACCTTGGTCAAAAGTGCGAAAATCCACTGTGCATGCGCCTGTCTAAGTCGGGGGAAAGGTGTTTGTTTTTCCCCCTCTAGGTGGAGATTGATCCAGTACGTGAAGTACATTAAAAGATGTAACGACATTCGCTGTAGAAGATGATGAATGTTAGACCATCGAATCAACGTAGGCATGCAAAGAGGTGGGACTTACTTCGTCTATGTGCCTTAGAAGAGAGGGGGTTGGAGATAAGTGCTTGTACAATGGAAGTTTATCGGATGACTTAGTGCCAAGGGGAGTACCAGGAGGACGAGACAACGACTCGGATTCCTTGGATTCAGAAGGCTCCTCCGCACCATCATGAATGGTCTCTTGAGGCTCAACGAATGGTTGCTCATAGTTCAAGATCGTTTCATCATCACTGAAGGCACGCATACCCCGTCCTAATTTTTTTTGTTTCGAGGATTTTGACTTTCTAGGGGGGTTCCAAACTGATTGAGGTTTTCCTGCAAGAAACTCCCACCACAAAGACCGCTCCTGTTTGTCGGGCATGAGCCTGCTTCTGCTGGATGGAGGTATGTCTACGTGAATGGTAGGTTGCATTATATTCTGCGGAAGCGATTAATGCAGCTGAAAACATGTTAAGAGATATAACCTGCATACCAATCGGAGATTCCGAAACCGAGTCTCGAACGAAGAACACCATTCTGCGGAAGGAAGAGAAGGATGGGTTGTATTTAGATTACGAGGTGGGGGTAAAACTGGTTCTGGCCAGTCAAAAGGATTTGGTACGAAGGTGACATGAGGAAGTTGTCGAGCATCCCGACTATTGAAATGACGGGTTCAAGTGTCAGATCAGGGTTTGCAAGAGCGATGGCATCCTACGTACCGTACAGTAAATAGATACTCCATTCCGTCACTCGGTATCCCGTCATAGTCTGCAGGAAGGTTTGCTACCGGAAGGATTTGTTTTCCGAAGGAGGGTGCTTCCTCGTCATCTGAGTCGTCGAGGTCATTTCTTTTTCTTTTGAGGCTGAACATGATAGTAGCATGCAGGCAGGTATGATTCTGAAGGTGTGAAAAGCATGCGTGACCGTGAAATTTCCTAACGCGTCTTGACTTCACCCCTGACCAATCTTTTCTGCTTCCTGTCATTATGGCTCAAGATGATGAGATTGACACAGAGGCCTTGCAGGCTCAGATTGACCTTTCAATGTCATTCACACATGAACTTGTTTCATCATGGATAAAATCATCCAATAAACCTCCTTCATCCTATAACCAAAATTTAGAAGTCGAACTGAAGGAGTACATGCGGAAACCACCGAGGTAGGTAAGTATTCTACTACATCATCACCATAGCAGGAATCAGAGATGGTTTTTATCAGGCTCGGTGTTGGCGCATCTGTACCAGAATCCAACCCAGTAACATCAAGAGAGACGGCACGCCTCAAGGGACAGCTTACTGGAAAAGATATCAAACGCACAAGAGAAGACGAAGGTGAATCCTCCAACAGGCAATCCTCCGATGACGAAGGCGAAAGTAGAGCTGGTGCCATTAGGAAAAAGGCTAGAGCTGGTCCATTCGGCGGGCCCACTGGGAAAAAGAAAAATCCTTTTCGAATAAATGCTCCTGGGCCCTCCAAAGCGGTTGACAATTTGCCTTTAGCTAATAATACGGCTGAAGAGAAAAAAGTGGAGGATGGGGTTGGAAAAACAGGGCAAGAGGATGAGAGTCTGTCTATGCCGACGACAAGCTCCTCGAGTGAGAGCCCCAAGAAGAAGAAGAAAAAGCGGAAGCCCTCAAGCAATGAGGATGCTAATGCCGCACCGGCCAATACTGCCCCAACAGCACAATCCGCAACTAACCTGGAAACTGCACACGTTTTAGCAGGTATGTTTGCCCCGGTATTCTTCGTAGAAGGTTCCTCATTACATTCAACGCGGTGAATTCAGCAGGTAATTCTCAGGAGAGATTCTCTTCGGGCACGGTGGCGAATTCCGTGTCTACCCCGGATTCTCCAGTTAAGGCTCAAGATTCTCGAGCTACTCAGCGTCTTGTACAATTAGTCCTGAATCTTGATGGCCCCATTGGAGAAGATGATTCAGGCTCTGACGACGCTATCAACTCCCCATCCACCCCCAAGAAGAAGCGGAAGAGACGGAAGAAGAAAAAACACCAACAGAATACCACGGAGGGAGAGGCAACTTGATGGTATGATTCAATGTTGGCTTATTTTTCTTAATGTTAACATCTTTTTAGGTGTATACAAACCTAGCTCTGCATCTTATTTTCATTGTCCGCCCTGTCTGCTTGTGATAGAACTTCTTTGCGTCTGCCGCAGTGTATCATGATTGGACCTAATCGCATAAATATTATATTAACATCTAGATATCTCTCCAGTTGCCTGTAAGCCAGCTCGCCGCTGAGCCTGGCCTCCGAAATGAAAGGACGACATCTAAAATCCGAGTGTATGAATACTCGCAGACCGGGTGAACATGGAGCTGTGTATCTGTGTAATTTATGTATGTTCTTGTTCCGAAATTGCTCACCTCCGGAGAATGCGGTTCGCCATTCCTTCTGCCTCCACTATCTCAAAACGAGTAATGGGGACAACGCTGCGTACTTCGATGCAGCTAACAACTGCTCTTGTTCCTGTTTTATCTACGGTTTTGGTAAACCTTTTTGGATCTCACTTTCTTTTATTCGCGACCAGCAGTCATAACAAGTAATGTCATGAAATTGAAAAATGTTACATCGACACCGTGATAAAAGTATGTGTATTCATTTCTCCGAGGTTTATCCTGTATTATCCTCCAGTCATCCTGCTGATCGGAGACAGTCAATCGATCTATCAGACCGACGCAATCTCTTGTATTCGATCAATACAAAAGTCGGTCTTTTGTTTCAGACCGTCGTACAGAAGTGCCGCGAATAGCTAGGTCACCGAACAATCCAAACTCGAAGGATGTAAGCAAGAGCTGCAATCTCTGTGTCGTCTGAACTCCAATTGGGAAATTTTCCTTGACCGTGAAAATGTCAACAGCAGCTTCAGTTCCCCCGGCAACAAATACCATGACGAGAAAACAGCTGAGCCACGACAGAGCGAACAAGTATGCGAATGCAATTGCCGTTACGGAGGTCATTGTCTTCATGTCAGGATTACGGTGTGCCAAGAGGAGAAGTGTTGAGTGGTAGAACATAGCAAGAATTCCTACGATGGGATTCATGTATAGCTATTCCCAAGTGAGCCATTTTGCCTTCACGGTACCAACGGAAAAGAACTCACAGAGAGCGTCCCGTAATCCCATATGGAGAGAACAACTACACAGATACTCGTTATCAAGGAGAGGTAGCTTAGGTAAAACAGCGGTGGTGGAACGTTGGCGTGCATTCAGGCATTCCAGGATATGCGTGCGCCAGCGCAGACAGTATCAAGCCCTCGGCATAACCCCGCTCACCGCGATACTTATAACGAAGGGAAATGCAGAGCTTGTTGTGATGGCAACACACAGGCTACGTTACACGTCGGAGGAGGCTGTACCAGTATCCACACTTAATCCACAGGTTCACTGATGTGAACGTTGATACATCTTGAGGAAATTCATAATGAGATTAAAAACACAAATACAATCCCTGGATCAACAAGAATAAGATAATAGACAGCAGTAGTCGGAGCGTAGAAAGCCGGACGCGGAGCTCGTTAGGCCACTTATATGCAGATCACTGACTATCACTGACCAGGCGATACTTATTCCAGGAACAGCGCTCTATGACAAACAAACGCGGATGAATATGTACATCGTTGGGATCAGTGAATCGATCAAATAGCGCGCGGCGAGGGTCGGCGACGCTTACAAGATAGATATACGAGGAGCTTGCGATATTTGTCGACATAGTAGATTCATAAGTTAACCTTGTACTGCTGTAATACATAACCTTACTCTGCTTTAAGTTATAGACCCAAGTCTGGTGCCTGCACCATCATACCAGATGAAAGAAAATCAGAATGAGGACATTGTTGACCAGCGTTACCGTCCAGCGCCACACGTCAACGCCCACCTCTCCTCGACGCTCCGCGGCGTGCACCAGAATCTCGAGAGCCTCCGCCAGGAGCTGCTCTCCTAGATCCTCGTGAGACGCCCCGCGAGGGACCTCTGGATGAGTGGCCAATGGACCGGTGACTGGATGAATGCTGGCGTAGGCCTGGACGTTGGCTAGAACGGGCGGCAGCACTCCGCGGGGCAGACTTCTTGCCAGAACCGAAGAAGGAGAAGCCGCGGGAAGATCTCTGGTTGCGGGTATGAACTCTACGCTGGGATTTCCTTTGTTTCTCTAACTTTCGCATAGCCTTTGCTTCCTTCATCTCTCGCATGCCCTTTGACACAATTAAACATCGTATCAACCAGCTGAAAGGTGATGCACTTCATTCGAATGATACCCACCCGACTGCGAAGTCTCTCATCACCAAGAAGCGTGCCCCTCATCTTTGCCAGCCAGCCATGCATGGTAGATGCCTTTGGCCGACTACGGCGCGATCCATCACGGTGAAACTGCAACAAAAATCAGCAATCAGGCCGGAGTAAGGTAGCAAAAACTCGTACATCTGAAGCCCATTCGATCTTCATGATTCAAAGCTAATAGGAAGGGAGGTTGTGGTTGAAGAACAACATGTGTACAGCAGGTGCCACTCATCATCACAAGGAGCAAAGTTTGCTCACCCCTCATTACGTCGTGCTGACAAATGGTCGTTGCGGCCATTCAGAATCGCTGCAGTGTTCATGATGTCTGCTGCGGTTTTTTTTCTTCGGCTCCAAGATAAGTATGTAGTATGTCAAAATTTTATGAAAAGTTATGAGCATTTCCTTGGATATATCGCATTGTATTGCTCTTATGCGTCAGGTAATTTTGCCTCTTTCTTTTACCAACTTTACTGAACGCTGTTCACCTGCATTTCACTTGTCACTGTCTGGCAGTCTCGTTCACGAAAAAAGCGGGACCGGTTATTGACGACCCATATCCTATAGGAAAACCAGTTCTTCTCTCCGACGCCCTTCTTCACGGCCTTGTGCTCTTGCCGTGTCTAGACACCATTCTGTCATGGGCAAGGTATCCTAAGGCTTCTAAGCGCAATGTAAATGTACTTCTGTCCAGCCTCTGAAATTCTCAACCGGGTATCCCTTGTTCTCTGTTCAGATTGTACTGTCTTGATTCTTATCCAGATCTGACCTGTTATCCAGATCTGACCTGTTATCCATGGCGGCCTGTGTACTCCACGGTATTCGATATCTGGCGCAGAATAAATGTATTGGGTATGTTCAGATTGTTGACTTTTCTTGCCGCAAAACATGTCGCGTGGCTCTCGCGTGGTTCTCGCGTGACACAGGAAATGATATCATCCCAATTTGGAAGTTGTCGGAGATGCTTTGACTCGGGTCATCATTCAAAAAAGGACTCACTATGACATGTATACCCTTGTATCAGCCTCCTACCCAAGCTTCGGGTCGTTCCGTGAATTTTCAATCCCCGCAAACCTTATTGAATTTGGAGGACGGTTTTGCTCCCCTACGCCTGGCACATTTCGGCGCGTGTCATGTTTGTCTCACCGCCAATGGCGGTCCACAATTACCATGAATAGAGTCTGCCCGATAACTACCTAGAATAGATAGAATAGAAATGACATCATAATTTTTTCCTCGTTTTTCATGTCTTCCGATGTGCCTATAGCTGACTTAGAACATCTCGCAAAGAAGGCCGAAGATGCTCTTGGGTTCCGTCCATGTGTTCCTCAGTTGCTGAGTGCTTACTATCAAGTACAGGGCAAAACCGTATTCACCATTGCACGAACTGGCTTCGGAAAAACACTCACATTCTGGCTTCCTCTACTTGAAAGAAGCAACGGCATTTTAGTCATCGTAACACCGCTCAATATTCTTGGAGAGAAGAATGCACAGGAGGCAATGAGGAGACTGCATGTTCAGAGTATATCATTGAATGCTCAAAATGTGACGAAAGCTGTATTCAAGGTGTGTAAGGCTAGTAGCGCTCTTTAAGACCCAAAGGCCGACTAACCAAACTGCAGGAGATTGCGGAGCTGAAATACCGTGTCATTGTAGCAAGTCCGGAGCTCCTGGTCCTGAATGAAGACTTCCGAAAACTTCTCCAAACCAAGAAATTCACCTCGCATCTCATTAACATTACCTTCGATGAAGCCCATTGTATTATCTTGTGGAGTGGCAAAGACTTTCGTCCCGAATACAAAGATACTCACAAGCTTCGCTATTTTATCACCGACTCCGATATTTCATTCCATTTCGTTAGCGCAACACTTCCACCAAATGTCGAAGCCGAGATAAAGCATATCTTCAACCTAAAAGAGCATAATGTCAAGGAAATCCGTCTATCAAACGACCGCTCGAATATACACTTACAGGTAGCTAAAATGGAGCATTCAAAGGCAGGAAAGCGGGATTTGTTAAGGGTGTTGAAGCTTGATGGCCCAGACTTGCCTCCGAAGTTTATGGTCTTCTGTAATAAGCGGAAGGAGACTGAGGACATCGCAAGAAAACTGTGGGAGGAGCTGGAGCCTGATAAGAAGGTGAAGGTTCCATGGTTCCACTCTGGGATGAGTGATAGCTTCCGAGAAAAGAGAATGGATATGTTGAAAGAGGGTGAGATTTGGGGAATTATTTGTACTGATGCTGCTGGGATGGTAACTTAAAATTCCACCTCAATGATGACTACAGTATAAGTAACTAACATACCTTGAATAGGGCTTGGATGTTCCAGATATCGTGCTTGCTGTGCAATGGGGTTATGTCAATTCCTTGTGCACACTTGTTCAGCGTCTCGGAAGAGCTGGTCGTGATCCAACCGTAGAGGCCCGAGGTGTCTATTTTGTTGAGACTGATTACTTTGACACTACACGAGCAGAAAAAAGGGCGAGAGCGGAGAAACGAAAGAGAAATAGAGAGAAGAAGCAGGAAGTAGCAGTGAAGAGGCAGCGTGTTGCTATTGCTGTAGAGCAACCGGGGAAAGGCCCCATTCCACAGTCTCCACAGCTAGGCTCCATGTCGAAGGGCAGCAACAACGTAGAAGATGAGGGGAGAGGTGAAGAGAATGCCAGTTCATCAGATTCTGACACGGAGTCTGATGTTAACATCGCCGCCTCGAGGCCTCGTGACGTCACACTTTCTCGTGTTCTCCCGTCTCGCAAGTCCACTGAAAACTTTGAAGAAGCTGCTATGGATGCTCTTATAAATGCTCAGTCGAGGGGATACTGCCTTCGCCGCCCGCTTGATGAATATTTTGAGAATCATCGTGCCAGTGAGTAAAGATTTATGGGTATGTTTATCATCCTACTCTAATGGACTTGGACCTCCCAGAAAAATATGCTTGTCCTTGTGGTGGTCGTTGTGTTGCTCTTGCTTCCCGGCTGTGCTGCGATGTTTGTAGCCCAGATGATGCAGCATTTTCGTTCTTCCCTGTTCCACCAACACCAACTAGAAAGCGAGGCAAGAACAAAGTCAAAATAAACGATTTCGAAATGTCAGATCTGGATTACTCTCTTCGAGACGAGCTCAATGACTGGCGTACACGCAAAGCTGCAGAGACCGGATACCATGATGGCTTTTTTGGCTCACAAATAATCATGCCAAATGTCGTCAGGGATCGGATTGTGGCATTGTTTCACTCTGGCAAGGTTGAGTATAATGTGGATGGATTTTCCGAGCAGGTGAAATGGAATGATGCCCCAATTTACAGCGAAGAAATTTTAGCTCTCATATCAAAACTCAAACCTCCTCCCTCACCTGTTCCCTTAACACCAGCTCCTCCACTCACTTCTCCTTTCGTATCCACTCCATTACCTTCACGTCGAGTCTTAGGAAATGTTGCGAGTCCCATAACACCAACACCATCTTTGATGGTCCCAGACATGACCACCTTACCTCAACCTAAAGTTTCACGGTCTCGAGGGCCGTATGGGTGTAGCGTATGTAAAGCGAAGGGTCTATCTCCCTTGGGCCATACAGGTATGACTCGGATAGTCTCTATCTACATGACAACTAAACTAACTGATTTCATAGCTCGTAGCCGGAACTGCCCATTCTCTAAAAAAGAGAACTTAGATCCATCACAATCCCAATGAGATTAGACTGCGAAGTCCCCAGCCTCCAATTCCTGCAGTGAGTCATCCTCCTTATTTTGGCTCTTTGTGTGTATGCCAGTACTGAGTATATCTAGTGCACGACTGATATGGTCGGGAACGGAATAACTGACACGACGTCCAGCAGAGAATTCGTGTGGTTGGGCAGCAAGAATCTTTCGTGCTAGTTGATCTAGTGTTCTTTTCATGTTAGGAGACGCATGGTGTATTGTCCGATGTAGGAGATAGAATCCGTTTTCAATAGCAATGTGGCAATCACGATAGAGTGCAATCAGTGGGGACTCCTTAATGATATGATCGATTGTTCGGTTTGAGCTTCTACCAGCATGGATGACCTGAGTGAGACATTGTTATGCTACCATATGGTGAGGATATGACAGAACTCACCTTAGTGTAAAGGTTGTTCAGCTCTACCAACCAGTCAACAGCACGGAATGCATTTGGCTTTCCTGTTGGATTGATGAGCCAGTTCATACGGATGATGTGACTGGTATGGAAAAGACATTAGTGAGATGTCCATAGCATAGAGTATAGAGTTGTACCTAAGCTCTTGCGGAAAGCGATCTTTCAGATCCTTCATAAAGTTCAGCATATGAGTTGCGTACTTATGCTTCCCAGTAGCTTTGAACAGATAAATCCATGGTGTAAATGACGCCTCGACTGCACCAATGTCTCCAGCATTCATCGAGTAAGACATATCAACATATAACAGCTCGTCACGGTTACGAAGGATCTGGTTCTCGAAGCGCTGATCTCGACCAGTAGGTTTACCGTCACGCATTTTGCTGATACGTTCAGTTGTTGCAGCATACTTCTGGACAATATTCACCGACATCGAAACAATGTCTTCCCAGACAGGCTCAGAAGCAACAAAATCTGCTAGTGACATGTCCTTTTGATACCTATGCTTTATCTCCAGTCGCCAACAGTCAAGGATCGAAGCTGTAAGGTCATGGTGGATGACATCGTGTACCATGCGGAAACCAGGAAACGAACTTGAAGCAAATTTGCCTGTGTCGTCTGGGCGGAGAACACCGATATGTTCCATTAAGCTGCTATCATCTTTCTGCCCTTGTTTCGGTCTGATCCAGATTCTCCAGAAGGCATCAGCACAAGCCATCTTATAATGGAACAGCCCGGGAACAACAATGATGTGCTGAAAGCGAGATTTGGGGGTATCTTCAATGGATCGGGAAGATCGAACGGAATCAAGACGCTCCTTTGTCAAAAGGTCACCATGCATTAAAAGAACCCATCCAGAAACATCAACGTCACGTCCTGCCACAAAATCCTTCTGCCCCGGCTCACCAATCCCTCCTTGACGGTGTAAATCATCCACAACCTGTATATTCCCATCAATCGTCGACTCCTTGAAGCGCATGGCACGGCAAGGTATTTGCGTTGTCTTATGTAGGGGGATACGGAGAACTTCTTCGGGTTCACCGAGATTGGACTTGAACCTTGATTTCAGCACAGAATAGCTATCCAAAAGAATCTTTCGGATGTGCCAAGCCCAGCGCCGCTGCTGTCTGGTCAATGGAATCTCATCCTCTATCCTCGTGTCTTCCCCGATAAACTCCCTGAGCAGAGCAGCCTCGTCTTGTACAAATATCAGTGGATGGGCTGAGGGAGATGGATTGAGCGGGCTTGTGTCCCAGAACACGTCTGACCACTTGAGGGCATCGCAGTTGTCTTCCGTTACGCCGTACATCGGAATTGCAGTCGCAGATGTTGCACTCACAAACATAGACGAGTATTCAACAGTGGGGTGTGCAGTCTTGAATTTGAGATCGAAGTTATCATATGCGAGCATAGTTCGAAGGGTGCGTACAGATTTCTTCAGTACAATCGAAGCCTTTTCTGACAAACTATTCACAGCATTATGAATCGTCGACAAGGCGATAGAGATTCCCGCATGTGAGAGAGCTTCTATCACTTTCTCAGGGGTACAGGAAGAGTGTAAGAAGATGCCGAAGATGGTTTGGAGGTAATTGCATCGCTGATTTGTACTGTGCGCAAAAATACTGACGACGACTACAGATTTCTACAGAGTATGGTTAGCCTGATTGCAAGTGAAAAATTTCGTCAGAACGTACAATCATAATCAATGCAGCTTTGCGCGCTAGAGCTCTTCGCTGCGTCTTCTTCACCGGTGTATCCTCCTCTAAGTCTTCACCGTCTTCTTCATCCCCTCCGAGCTCCCCAAGTTCCACTACATCATCTAGAGGCTCCTGCCCACCAATATCCGTCATCGACACTTCCGAATCACCCTGCCTAGCATCCAATAAAGCCTCGACGATCTTCCATAGATGAGGTGCATCCTTGGCCATGATCGCCGCTGCTTCCTTCATGAACGAGCCTTCAAGAAAATCCAGTGATGCGTTCTGAGCATTAAAATTCAGTTTTCTCTGCGGATCGGTAAGTATAACGAGCTCTCGGCATAGCAGATTCTTTATATATGTGAAGGCCCACCAAGCAACCTGAACATGGGTCTGTGAAAAAGCAAGGAAGAGCTGGCAGATAGATAAAGAATCATAGATAAGTTGTTGTCTTGCTTGATCAAAAGCTGTCCCAGCTAGTGAGAACCCGAGGATGTACTCAATGTACTGATATACAGAAAGATTGTTGTCCTGAAGGGATTGGGCAACATTTGAGACACGGACTGCAAGACTTTCCTTCGAGGATTCAGGGGGCATGTGTAACATGTAGATAAAACATCAAAAAAATCTGGTTCATATTGATTCTTGAGGGGAAACAGCGCGCGCGCGATAGGTACAAGTGAGCGAGGAGCGCGATAAGGTCATCGATGAGACGAACACGTGTGAATTGCCAAGTATCCGAAAGAAGATTGACGGAGCACTGACACGGACAGAAGCTCCAGCCAAACATGACACGCGCCGAAATGTGCCAGGCGTAGGGGAGCGTAAACCTCTACCCGAATTCAATAAGGTTTGCGGAGATTAAAAATCTTCGGAGCGACCCGAAGCCTGGGTAGGAGGCTGCCCTTGTATACCCCAAAAGCGACTCCGTGCATACCGAAATTGACACCAATACGTTGAGATACACGTGATCCACGTGGATAAAGATTCCATTTCCGATTCTCCTCTTGCTCATAGCATTTTTCGATACCGATTTACCTCCCGAAGGGAACACCGCCATAGCGACTCAACACTTTCTTTCTTCAAAACTTAGAAATGGGATGGCCGGGAAATTCGCAAACCGAGCCAGGTACGGTTATTGTCATGAAACCGAAGTGACTTTGAGAGGAGTACAAGAAGGAGGTCTTATTCTGCCCAAAAAAAACCAACAACCCAAGTAATCAACAAGATTCAAGATGGGCAGCTGGAAAAACGTCAATGCCATCATCGAAAACAGGCTCTATCTTGGAAAGTAAGTGACCGACGGCGACCTCAGCATTTAACCATTGTTGATCACGTCCCTACAGTATCCTTGCAGCGCGTTCGACGCGTTCGTTGACAGAGCGTAGGATAACACATATCGTGTCTGTATGTACAGACCCCATCCCAGCAGAGTTGCCCGAGTCTGGCATCCGCCACCTGCGTATTCCTGTGGAGGATGTTGACTATGCGGACCTCTTAATTCACCTCCCCCGCGCAGTCGCATTCATCGATGACGCGCTCCGGAACGGTGGAGTAGTCCTCGTTCACTGTGTGCAAGGTCTCTCCCGAAGCGCAGCTGTCATTGCAGCGTATAGTAAGTCTTCATTTTCAAAGTTGTAGCCAGTATTTTGACATCGTCGTTATGTAGTCATGCGAACTAGAAGGGTCAACGCGACCGATGCCCTGGAAATTGTCAGGCAAGGTGAGCCTTTCTCTCGGCAGACGTTGTGGGAGATTGAATTGATGTCGCGTTCTAGCTCGCGACCAGATCTGGCCCAATCCCGGATTCCAAGAGCAGCTCGTTCTATACGAGCTATGCCAGTATGCTCCTTCCCCGTCTAACGGTATCTACGCTAGTTGGAGGACTCAACTCGACCGTCGTCTTGCAGCTGCCGGGCTGCAATAGATTTTCTACGATGCCCTCCTCGGGGACTAACATACAACGACCACTTTCTTCGAACTTCGCCCACAAACTTGCAGTGCCTTAGAGTTAACCGGTTCGCGAGTTTTTTTCATTTGTTAAACATTCTCAAGCTATTCTTGCTTTTGCTTTTGCTTTCGCTTTCGCATGCTTTTCAATGAGGTTGTCTTCGTGACCGCACCACTGTATCTATATGGTCTATTGGTCTTTTTTTGTTATGCCCGACGCTCCCCGTCGATCAATTGTATCCCGTAGAGATTTTAGAATATACTTACTCTGCCCTGATCTCCGATATGGTTTGCCGATGCGCTCATCAGTTAATCGAAGGTGAGCGTTTATCACAGAATATGTAAAAATGTTTAAGTTGTGTTCCGTGGCATATCCTAAGACTGCGGGGTCGTTAAATCACAAGCAGTCATAGAGTGCTGTGTTCTCTTGTCTTTGTTCAGTATGGGTATTTAGAGCTCATGTTAGAGATGTTCACATGATGGATTCATTCCCCAGTGCGCTATCATGACGACTCTGATATAACACACCACTATCAAGATGACACTAACAATCAGAGACGAGCTGTGTATGAGTGTATAGATGCATTGAACAGACTGAACAGATGAATTCCAAACATCCTTGCGTTTATTAACTACTTGTTATGCTTTGCACACGACTCGTTTCCTTCCGTCGTAGCCGGTCCAGCTCCATAGATGTAGTCGGACATTTTCAGACGCGGTCATACAGATCTACGGCGCAAATCAGCACTTGCAATGTTTGTACCTCCGAAAGTAAAGCATGGTAATTTGAATCCGCTGGACGTCACATTCTTCGATATCGACGAAAGATTTGTCTTTCTGAGCATTGCAGGAACCTCTGGATCGCATTCAAATACTATGTTCCGTTCCAACAAGACCTGTGCACCGTACGGGCTTCAATGTCCAAACGTGATTTGCACACAGAAGTGCCTTTGTATTTTGATTTGATCATATGCCAGAATATTGACGTACCTGAAGTGCTCGAGAGATTGACTGCGGTGAATGGTCACCACCGTGGATGTCTGTACATATCATGAAGTCAACAACATGAATCGATTACATTATTATGAACAAATTCATACTGGCTCACAAGGCACTTGCATATCCATGTCGCACCCTGTTACATATAAGCATTGATAGATTACTGAATGAATGAGATTAATGAATGGATGGGCTATTGGGAATATCTTGCGCTTGAGAGACAACTCAACCAACAGACATCTGCCGCTGGCGTTTGATTTGACGCTCGGAAGCATAGCGGTCTACTGGGGAGTTACTGCATGAGCGCAAAGACTTTGTCCCAGATTAGGACAGTGAGACGAGTTGCTCAATGGCTGTATACGGCGAGGAGAAGTTTGCGTGGAGCCGCGCGCTAAATTGCGAGGAAAATATCTACGTCCTGAACCCCTACTGGCCTGGTTAGCGAAGGTGAAGGGAGTTTTCTTGCCTCCGAGAAGAGCACTGAAGATCTTCATGTTCAACCAGTCGTTCGTTAATCGTTTCACTGATTCTATCAAAAGGACTTACATGTTTATGCATCAATGCCGACGTGTAACGTGTAACGTGTAAACGTGGAAAATACGTGTAGGCGGCGCGACGAGGCGCGACATATGTCATTCGAACATCGCGAGGTCGATACCCTTCGATATACCTCGAATGCAACTTTGAACCTGCGAGCTAGGCAACTAGCAATTGAAGCTTTTCGGAAATCGGCGAATGAATCATCGGAAGCGACGAGCGCTCAAAGCTGTTAAGGCAGCTTGTGACTCGAAAAGGAAACAATTTTTATTGACAACTGAGCCTCTTCAGCCTGGTTGATTGGATACACGTAGACAGAGTACGTGGAGAACGTGAGCTACAGCGAGCGACCAAGAAAGGCGGTGACTGAGGACATCGACTAGGGCAGCAAAAGCGCTCGTTGCCACATCAAGCGGAATTTTAATTCAGAGTCACACGCACTCTCTGTCCACCTCACTCTCACCGAGTCTCAGTACTTTACCTCTTTCTTCATTTTTCTTTCTATCTTTCTCTGCAACAATGGGTCTCTCTGTGTCTCGTCTGCTCTCCGGCCTCTTTGGCAAGAAGGAGATGAGTATGTCGTTCTTTTTGCCACCTCACCGCTCGAAAAACTCATTTTACTCTCTTCAACAGGAATTCTGATGGTACGCCGTATTTATAAAGAAGAAAAAACTCGGCCATTCACCTCCTGCTCTAGGTCGGCCTTGATGCCGCTGGTAAGACCACCATCTTGTACAAATTGAAGCTTGGAGAAATCGTGACGACCATCCCAACAATCGGTGTGTTTCCTTGGCTTACGCCTCATGTTCCTAGGCGCTGACTTGTGACTAAGGTTTCAATGTCGAGACTGTTGAATACAAGAACATTTCATTCACCGTGTGGGATGTTGGAGGTCAAGACAAGATTCGTCCCCTCTGGAGGCACTGTACGTTGTCTTTCATATGTACCTTTGTAGCCGTTCTTTTTCTTATTCTTTCGTTAGACTTCCAAAACACTCAGGGTATTATCTTCGTCGTCGACTCCAACGACAGAGAACGTGTTTCTGAGGCTCGGGAGGAACTTCAACGGATGCTTAACGAGGATGAGCTTCGGGATGCCCTCTTGCTTGTCTTCGCTAACAAGCAAGATCTGCCGAATGCTATGAATGCTGCCGAAATCACTGACAAGCTTGGTCTGCATGGTCTTAGACAGCGAACCTGGTATATCCAAGTACGTTTACTCTTCTTATCTCCATCTCCTTCTAGATCAGTGCTCATCACCTCTGATATATATAGGCTGCTTGTGCTACTTCTGGAGATGGATTGTATGAAGGTCTAGAGTGGTTGAGTGCAAACATCAAGCGTCGGGTGTAATGGTTCTTTTCCCGTCTTGTGCTTTCCCTACTTTATCAGCGTTGTTACTTGTCACGATCCTTCACGATGCCGAAAATGTATGAAGTTCTCCTTCGCAGCATCTGTCCGTCGACACCCAGCTCCCCTTATTTTCACTATCTTTGTTACTCGGAAATTTTTCTCTTCGTCCTGGAGCCGACCTGCTCAAAATTCTTTGATGTACTTAGGCAGAACCCTGGATTAATACGTTGGGTTTTCTCTTTTAACTGTTGCCATAGACAGTTGATCCAGTCCATCGTGTTCCCTTAATAAATTTTACAGTGTGGTCGTACACATTGAGAATATAATATTTATCGTCCTTCTCCGGGGAATAATCTACCAACAGCTTCTGCTTCTTTGCGTCTCTTCTCTCCCTGTTCTCTCCCTGCAGAATCTCTACGGGTAGAACCGTATTTGGCAAGCTTTTCGAGAAGTGCTTGCAATCGTTTGTGCTTGACGATGGCATATGACGTGTGCCTGTTTGCAGGGATAAGATATTCTTGGACTGTATCTGATAGTACAATCGAGGTAGTCTGAATGACAAACCAGGGGTCAGCAAAGCTTGTAAATAAATCTATCGTTGTACTCACGGCTCGCAACTCGCTAAATGCCGAACATAAATGGCCTCTTCCGATTCGTTTGAATTCTCCCTCCAGGAAATCTACGTCGATCAAGATGTTCGAGATCGCGTTCTCGTTCATCATAGAGACGTTTTTACCCGTCAAAAAGTCCTGCGCGAAGGTTAATAAATAGTCAGCAGTGGATGACTTAACACAACTTCTTTTACTCACCATTAAGCACTCCGCGATGTATGACACAGCGCCCATGTATGCGTCGTCTATGTACGAGTCCTTGATGACTAGCTGACTGTCCACAACGGTCGTCAACCAGTTAACAAGCTCGTAGAGGTACATGCTCGGTGCGTCTTCTCTGTTTGCAGGTGTCCAGTTGTACTCTGAGAGCTCGAAGAAGTCGTCGAGTTTAGAGTTGATAAGAGATGTTATACGAGCTATGGCACGAGTCAAGGTGTTTCCAAAGGCAGTAGATGCTTCAAGTCGAATCATTCCACCTCTTTGTGTAGACCTGTTGAAACAAACGGCTAAGCGCGAGTGGTATGCTCGCAATAATCAAAAGTATATACCGTAGGTTTGTAAGTGAACGCTCCAACTCTGAGCACGCGACTTGAAAATGTTCTAGATTGGTCACAATCTGAGCGAGCTGCGAGAGAGTGGAAGTGACAGCCAGGCGTTGACTGATTGTTTCACTGATATGTTTAATGAGTAGATTGTCCAGTGACTAGACGGAGTAAAAGCATCAACCAATCTGGTGAACCGTAATGAAGATGCTATTACCTTGCTTAGGAGGTCATCAATGTTTCGATGGTGCTGAGAAACTCCTTCGACGAATGCATAGAACTTCTGGACAAAACCGCGGATCTGAACAAAGCCAGTAAGTCGTGGAAACGATGGATATATGCGCTTCACTTGCATCTTCACAACACAGATAGAACGTTTGAGACCACGAAAGATTCTGAGGTAAGCCAGCTCTAAGGAGTATCCAGTGTTAAAGATCGCACCAGGTGACCTAAAGGATGCTAACGCACTGTATTATTTCTTGCTTCTCAGCGTCGCTTATCCAAACGATGTCAAGGACAGTTTTAACGTCCTGTTCAGTTTGCACAAACATCGGTTGATTATCGTCTTGTTGGACAATCTTCAGAAAACTAAGTCAAGATGAAGTCCGGAAAGGAACGTAGAACGTACATCATCAAAGCGTTTGGAAAACTGCTGTTCTAGGAGTTGTGCGTATTTCTCGAATAGGACGATGATAAGATTATGCAAAGAAGCGGTGGAGTACAAGGGAGACTAGGAAACAGTTGGATTAGAACCATCAACGAAAAAAAACGGCAAATAATCTACCTCAAGAGTCATGATGAATCCTATCAAGCATTCCTTCACTCGAAGGAAAGTGTCAGGGTCTGTTTCAGTCCTCAAAGCGCTCTCTACGGCAATTTTGAGTCGCGAGACAACGCCCTCCCACAATTCTTCAATATCTCGTTCCGATCTAAATGATCTTGTTGTCTCCAATACATGGTTTTCAATAATGAAGAAGCCGGATATTGCTTGCGTCACAGAGGAAAGTGAAGCCAGAGGGAGAGGAATTGGTAGAGTAAGGTCAGATTGTGTCTATTGCGCACCACATCAGCAACTTGTGGATACAAGATCAAGGGATACGAACCTTCCGGTCAGCCTGATAAGACTTCTGCAACTCATCAAGAGAATCAAGAGCGGTATATATGTGTATGCATTGGTATAAAGGTTTGAAATCTATTGAAAGCTGATCATTGTCTAGCACATTGACTGAACCGAGTATTGGTTAGCGAATGAAGTCTAGGCAAAAAGAAAGAGACCTGCATTCGGTTTTTTCATAGGTCACCAACTCGACAGCACTTCCAACTCGACTCATTCTCAGCAGTGGGTCTTTCTCCCGTCTTGTTCTCCACCGACGGGTTCGAGATTCCATAGCTTCCAGAGCGAGACGCCCCACTTCACCACTGTTTTCTCTTATCTCAAGGAGCCATTGTTTCATAGATGCTGTGACTGCATCTTTAATTTGAGTACGCAACGAAGGTAACGACGATAGGAGATGCTGATAGAAAGGTGTCTGAGAGAGCGAAGTCTGGGGCAAGTTCTGTATATCTTCCAAAGACTAGAAAGTAGAATACATGTTGAGGAACAGCGATGAACAGCGCAGCTGATCACAAACCCTTAGTGCACTCCAATATTTCCCTTCCCTGATCATTTCACCAACACGATGCACGACGTCCAGTACGCGCAGACAATCCTGTAAGGTGTCAATAGCTTCGTCGAGATTGGCAGCTGTTTTCTTTGTCTGGAGTAGAGCCCGTTTTTTCTCGACAAGACCACGACCTAACTGAGAGACACTAGCATCCAAGGAGGATATATTCTCCTTCATCTTGTCCGTGTACGACTTGACAGAGAAGAGCGTCGAAACTGAAGCAATAAAGTCCTGGTAGTTCTCTCCGCATATCTTCTCAATTTCAGCATCTTTGGAGTCGACGAGGCCCTGAACTGTTCGCAGAAAAGCTTCTTGCTGACGATTAGTGTGTATTTGTCTGATGATGGGACCTAGTTGTTCTAGGTTCTCTGAGGAGGAAGACTGGTCTAATAGATGGATTTGCTGGAGCTGTTGGTCGATGCTTTCTTGAGTGAATTGAGGTCGTTTACGAGGAGGCATGACTGTAGTAGTTTGACTACAACATATCGGTCTTTCAAGGCTACGACCTGTGAGAAAATAGTACCCGGAATAGTAAGCAGTAGTTGCTTTGACACTCACTGTCAGATTTTCCGTGATTTGTCCGTTACGGAAGGTCCCTGGAAACATCTCAATGTGAGCTTTTGAGGTACTAGCCACTGAATTACTTCAGTCAGAGCAGTTTGAAGAGTGATAGCCCTCACAATGGGGTGACAGATATTGACCCAAAATTTTTTAAAAGACCCACCCGACTGACCGATCGACCGAGCATGCGCAAACCCTGGTAGTGACTCGCTTGGCCTCACTTTCAGGACCGGCGAGGATTTGCCGTCTCCTCCTTCAATATGCCTTCCACTACCTTTCACGTAGATGCTGCGTACGCACAAATACTAAAAATATTATGTTTTCAGACGCTGATATCTCTTATGCTAGTCTATTCGACATGGATGGAACCCTCGTCGACTCGACCGCCGGCGTCACCGGAGCTTGGGAACTGTTCAAGAAATCGTACCCTCATATCAACGTCGAAGAAATCCTGAGCTGTGAGCCAGTATTGGACCCGCATTGAACCAATCGTTTCTTGATCTCAAACCATCGACACAGGCTCTCATGGCGTTCGAACGGTAGAGAATCTTAGAATCCACTGTGGTATCGAGGATCCTGCAGAGCAGGAGGTAAATCCTTCAAGTCAAATAACTTCATCTAACCAAACGATCTCTTCAGAGGGAAGCTAAACGTTTCGAGGACGCGATTGTTACAGAGGCCAATGCCAACGGAAGACCAGGTATCCTGAAACTACCTGGTGTTACAGAAGCAATGCAAGAGGTAAACTAATGCTTTTAGTTCGAAGTTCCTACCACAATATACCTAATATGTTTTCCCTTGCAGATCGCCCCCGGAAGACACTTCCCCAATCCCTCCTGGGCTATCTGTACTTCAGCTACACGCTCGTACGCGAATGCCGCTCTCGCATCTGCTGGCATCGACCTTCCCGACGTGTTTGTCGTAGCCGAGGATGTCACCAAGGGCAAGCCTGCGTAAGACATACAAACTGTATATCAATCAAAGCCAAAACTGTTGTATGTTGACTTTCATGCAGGCCCGACCCGTATCTCCTCGGTGCACAGAAATGCGGAGTCAAACCTGAAAACTGCTAGTCCCTCCTTTTCACATTCTATCTCAGCCTTCTGATCAGAATTCAACAGGTGTGGTCTTCGAGGATGCTCCGGCAGGTGTCCTGAGCGGTAAAGCAGCGGGTTGCAAGACCATCGGCTTCCTCACAACCCACTCCAAGGTACAGATGGAGGAAGCCCAGCCTGATTTTCTCGTCCAGGACATGTCGAGGTAGGAGTTCAATTGATTCTTTGGATTCTTCTCTGACACGATCTGCCATGCTAGTGTCAAACTAAGGCGAACTGAGAGTGGACTAGAAGTGACTGTCGAGACGAAATAGATGAGTTCTAGAGCACTAGATATAGACATGTAAGGGCCCACTTGCTAGATCTATGGAGGTTATGATTAACAACACTACTTAGATCGGCGTACACATAATATCTGACGATGGTTGCCGGCGTAATATGCAAAATAGATGTTTTACAGACATTCCATTTCAAGTTACCGATGAGACTATAACGTAGATAACATCGAAATCTGTGAATATAGTAAACTAGTAAACTGACCTTATTGGCCACAGTGAACAAGGATTTTCCGAGAGAAGCAGAAAGGAGAAGGTCATGAGAAGGAGCGGGAATAAAGAAAGCAGAAACAAGACATTTCAAGAGATCAAATCATAGATGGCGAGTAGGGGTATAGCAGCAGCCCACCAAGAAGGCAGTCTACACACGTTTAATATTCACCTTCTTCCTCAGCATCAGCAGAGTCAGTACCGACTTCCTCGTAGTCCTTCTCGAGTGCAGCAAGATCTTCGCGAGCTTCGGAGAATTCACCCTCCTCCATACCCTCACCGACATACCAGTGCACGAAGGCACGCTTGGAGTACATGAGATCAAACTTGTAGTCTAGTTGGGAAGGAAAGAAAACCAGACATTAGGGCTGAAAATTCACTATTGCGTTCTAGGTACTCACCGAGACGACCCCAGGCAGCAGCAATGGCGGTGGTGCTGTGGGTGAAACATATAAGCGAGGACCCTATCAGATAAACAGACAGGAAGCTTACTTGGAAAGCATGCAGAGACTACGGGTGGTCTTGGCAAGGTCGCCTCCCGGGACACAAGCAGGGGGCTCATTGCAAATGCCCAACTAAGATTCATTTTTAATATCAGGAAAGAACGCAGATGTTTGAGCCTAAGAACTTCACCTTGAATCCAGTGGGACACCAGTCGACGAACTGAATGGTCCTCTTGGTCTTGATGCTAGCAACAGCAGCAGTGACGTCCTTGGGGACGACATCACCACGGTACAGTAAGCAGCAAGCCACTACGAGAGAAAATCGGTCTTCTGGAGGGGCCATGTCAAAAAGCTACGTACTGTATTTGCCTTCCTTGGGGTCACACTTCACCATCTGGTTTCCGTGCTCGAAGCAAGAGAAAGTCATCTCAGCAACCGAGTTCTGCTCATGGCCCGCCTTCTCCACGGACAAAAGTGGGGAGTAAGTGGCAAGAGGGAAGTGAATACGAGGGAATCTAGGTTTGAGCAAGTGGTAAGTAGGTGGTGATGAAAAATCACGATGCGAACACATACGGGACCAGGTTGGTCTGGAACTCGTTCAAATCAACGTTCAAAGAACCGTCAAAACGTAAGGAGGATGTGATAGAGGAAACAACCTGGGCGATAAGCCTGTTCAGGTTGGAGAAGCTTGGGGAGGCAACGCCGAGCTTCTTCTTGCAGATGTCGTAGATAGCCTCGTTATCGACCTAAAAAAACAGCAACTCACATCAAACTTGATGAAACGAAAACGTCCAGCATTTCATACGCACCATGAATGAACAATCCGAGTGCTCCAGGGTCGTGTGGGTTGTCAAAACCGAGTTGTAAGGCTCAACAACGGAGCTAGACAGCTGAGGCGCAGGGTAGACACAGAATTCCAACTTGGATTTCTTTCCATAATCAGTGGAAAGTCTCTCGAGAAGGAGAGCACCGAAACCCGAGCCAGTTCCTCCACCGAACGAGTGGAAGACGAAGAAGCCTTGAAGACCTGAACAATTGTCTGCAAGACGACGCAGCTTGTCCATAACAGGATCGATGAGCTCTTTTCCAACGGTGTAGTGTCCACGAGCATCTGGGCGTCATATTGAGTCGATCGAGACCGAGGGAGAAAAAGGAGAGAAATAAAGGCGTACAGTTGTTAGCAGCATCCTCCTTGCCAGTGATCATGGTCTCTGGGTGGAAAAGAGACCTGTAGGGGCCGGTCTTGACATCGTCAATAACGCCAGGCTCCAAGTCGACATAGAGGGAACGCGGGACGTGTTTGCCTGAGCCAGTCTCCGAGAAGAAGGTTGAGAAACCACTGTCAGTGTTGGATGGCGATCCTTCAAGGACGCGACCGTCAGGCTACGTAGCTACTGTCAGATATTTTCGTTTTTAGGCGTGTTGAGAACATACACTCAGCCCATGTTCTAGAGTATATAGCTCCCCTACAAGATATTAGTTTTACATAAATTATCTAGGAACTCCTGAGAAACTCACAGCAAGCATTTCCGATCTGGACACCAGCTTGACCGACATGGACAGAGATAACTTCACGCATGATTAAAGCTAAGTTCCAACGACTCGTACGTTACACTGAAAAATCAAGTCTCAAAAATCTCACCACGCGGCTGTTGCCCGGGGAAACGCCATATCAGATCAAAACTGCCTATAATGACAATTTCCTCCGGAACAGAGGCCGCCCCAGGAAGAAAAGAAAATTGTGTTATAAGAGGTATGTAGAGTTCCGCGAGAAGAAAAAAATGACAAGCGTAAAGTGACTATGACGGGTGAAGCGATTACAAGACAGCGTAAAGTTCGACAGCACTAAGAACCGAAGTGGCATGAAAAGATCTAATATTCACCAGACTCCTCAATGTCGGCCGAGTCAATGCCAACCTCCTCGTAGTCCTTCTCGAGGGCAGCCAAGTCCTCACGAGCCTCCGAAAACTCACCTTCCTCCATACCCTCACCAACGTACCAGTGAACGAAGGCACGCTTAGAGTACAGGAGATCAAACTTGTGGTCAAGACGAGACCATGCAGAAGAGATAGCCGTGGTGTTGGACAACATACACATACTGCGGGTGACCTTGGCGAGATCACCCCCAGGAACGTGAGCGGGAGGTTCATTGCAAATTCCGAGCTTGAAGCCAGTGGGACACCAGTCCACGAACTGAATCGTACGCTTCGTCTTAATGACGGAGACGGCAGCGTTGACATCCTTGGGAACGACATCACCACGGTAAAGTAGAGCACAAGCCACTGAAGTAGATAAGCTGAGCGGAAAGCTCAAAACAGGCGACTCGTAATGACTTACTGTATTTGCCTTCCCTCGGGTCACACTTGACCATTTGGTGTCCGGGCTCGAAGCAGGAGTAAGTCATGTCAGCAACGGAGTTCTGCTCATGGTGAGCCTTCTCAGCAGAGATGATGGGGGCAAAGGTAGCGAGGGGGAAGTGAATACGGGGGAAACTAGAAGAGAAATAACATTAGCAATGCGTGACTGGTGATTGGCAAGGGCGGACTTACGGAACCAAATTGGTCTGGAATTCGTTCAAATCAACGTTCAAAGAACCGTCGAAACGTAAAGAAGCAGTAATTGAAGAAACCACTTGAGCGATCAGCCTGTTCAAGTTGGTGAGACCAGGGGAAGCGATGTTCAAGTTCTTTTTGCAAATGTCGTAAATAGCTTCGTTATCAACCTATCACATATGTGCATCAGTACTGGCATCTCTGAATAATGAATGTGTGAAGTACCATGAAGGAACAATCCGAGTGTTCCAAGGTCGTGTGGGTGGTCAAAACCGAGTTATACGGTTCAACGACGGAGTTTGCGAGTGTAGGCGCGGGATACACGCTGAACTCAAGCTTCGACTTTTTACCGTAGTCGGTGGAAAGACGCTCAAGGATAAGAGCACCAAAACCGGAACCAGTTCCACCACCGAAGGAGTGGAATACAAAGAATCCCTGAAGACCGGAGCAGTTGTCGGCAAGGCGGCGAACCTTGTCCATAACTACGTCAATCATCTCCTTTCCAATGGTGTAATGACCACGCGCATCTAAGGTAGGATGTAAGTTCACAAAAGTAAGAGCGAACACAAGGGGTCATGGCACATACAGTTGCTGGCGGCATCCTCTTTGCCAGTAACTAAGGTCTCGGGGTGGAAAAGGCTCCTGTAGGGACCATTCCTAACCTCATCGATGACATTCGGCTCGAGATCAATGTACAAAGAACGCGGTACGTGTTTGCCCGAAGACGTCTCAGAAAAGAAAGTGCTGAAACCATCGTCGTTGTGTGACGGTGACCCCTCAACAAGGCGACCGTCCGGCTAACAGTGCCACGTCAGTACCATCGTACGGTAGAAAAGCCAGCACTACTCACGCTGAGACCGTGCTCAACAGTGTAAAGCTCCCCTTTGAAGATAATCGGATCAGCATCACGCCACTTCTCTGGGAACAAAAACGAAGAAATAACGAGTGTCCGACGCGTCTTTCGTACGAAATAAAACATCTAGACAACTCTGAAGGGAGAAAAAACCAGCATTCAAGACTTACAGCAAGCATTACCGATCTGAACACCAGCCTGACCCACGTGTACTGAGATAACTTCACGCATTTTGAGCTGTCCTAAAGAAAAGCAAGTGTCAGTGCAACGTATAGAAGAGAGCAGCAATCCAAAGTTACAGAAAAACCCACAAAGAAAAGAAAGTTGTGCCGAAGAAGTGAGGAGGAGGCAAGGGCTGAAAGAAAGTTGGGCACGAACTCATTATTCAACGCCAGCTTTCCCACGGCTCGCTCTTCACAGTTGTCACATGGCCCGTGCACGACAACATACACTGAACGTGTCGAAGACAATTGTTCGAGTCTAGACAGGCGAAGTATACGTTCTAAATACAGAAGGCAGTAGCCTGAGTATGGTATACAAGTATGGATCTGTCCATGTGTCCCTATGTGTCCTGGTATGAGTATGAATGATGGTTTCTAAGTATGTCCGTTGAATAATGCCGATGGATGAATTTGATTTGATTCTTTGAATGTGCTGAGATCATCGCGCGCTTTTGCCAGCTTTTCGCTCCTCTAAAACGCCGATGCGTTCACCAGTACTCTTTACAAGTCTGGCGGCCCTTTTCGACTTCTCTATCATAAAGCACCTGGACATCTCAGGTCAATACACTAATATCATTCAGATAGCGAGTCATCGCATACCTAACTATAGCATCCCATAGTTTCAGACCGTGCACTGGAAAGATACTAGCCTTCACTTGCTGTTCGGATGCAGACTGTTTCGGAGGCCTCGCTGGATCGTCATGAGGGTCGAATGCAGCCTTGAATGCATCAGAAGCCTTTAATCTTGGCACCGTTTGATGAGTGACTGGGGCTGAATGGTAGATGTGCTTTTTCAGAAGTGCTAAAGCTTCAGGCTGAAAGCAAGGTGGCGGTCAGATTCGAAGACATCAACAAAGCATGAAAAAACTGACCGTGTCTCGCCGTTTCGCAATAGCGCTCGGCGGAGGCCTTTCATCGTCGAGGTCCAAGGGGCCCCACCGTCGATCTTCCTGAATAGTCCCATCAACAATTTCCTCGGAGTTACTCATCTGGATGTGAGCGGTGCGAGACTTTGCGCGCCGAAGAGTATCTGGCTCTGGCTCATTAGCAAGCAATAGCCCTTGCTCACGAGCATTGTCTATCATTTTCTGTGCCTTTTCCTCAAGCTTGCGTCGTGACTTCAGGGCTTTCTCTGCATCTTTCTTGAACATTCGATCCCATTTCTCTTGACCGTGTAGCCACCGTATTGCAGGCGCTTCCTTGAGGAGACCAACCTGTTCTGGCTTTATTTGAAGACAAGGAATGTCTTCCATTGGCTCCATAGGTCTTGTTTTACCATGAATATCGACCCTTTCACGAATCATAATGAACGTGCCGTCCTATAAACACATATTAGAGCATGGTGGTGTAGATTCCCCAAAACACATACCGTCTTCGCGGTCTCGGTGACAAGCCTTTCACCATCCATGGTACTTTCCACATTCTCTCCGTGCGCATAGTCCAATTCCAATCGATCGGCAACAGCAAGTTTGGCAGCATCATAAAGTTTAACGCCAGTATCCTCATTCCCCTCCTCGCTTTGTTTAGTCATCGCCTGAGAACTAGTTTTCGACTTGCTTTTCCTAAGCGAGAATTTACGTTTGCTACGCCTGTGTTCTTCCGCTACTACGCTATCGATAGTTGGTGGACGTATTAACCCTGGAAAGGGTTCGTGTGTTGCAGCATCGCTTGTAACGTGCTTCACAAATTCCGCGATTGAACGATAGGCGTACTTAGCCTAGAATAAAGAGCCAGGGCTTGAGGGTAAATGGAAGTCAGAATAGTGGACAATATAAGACCCACACTTTCGGTGAATATGAACACCGTTAAAACGTGGCACATTCCTAGCGAAACTACTTCAAAGAGAACATAACCTCCAAAGCACAAAACTTACCGTCAAAGACTTGCAGGTGAACCTTTGTTGGAGTTGTGAACTTGGCGGCATTTTCCTTTTGCCTATTACTGTCGCGAAGGACGCCCGACCTAGAGGGGTACCGCTCTGGATAAGCAGCCCGATGTGCTAGATACACAATTTCATCCCTCAAAACTTCCCCTTCACCTGCAATGATATAGAGAGGAGGTAAATTGCCCAGAGAACCTTGCAAGATGGGCGACACAAGAGGATGTATCAGCTGCCTGTAGCGGATTATTTAAAAAATGACTTTGAATACTTAAAAGTACGACGTCGGACGTACTCAGTAGTAGCATATAACTGAATTTGTGAGCGCAGCTCTAATGGGACAGCTTGAGAATCTTCCATAAGCACTTTTGGGGGCTTTGGCTCCCAAAGATCAATATCGTGCTCGGTATTCGGATTCATTGACTCTGGACCACTCGCTAACGCTGTTGAGGATCCAGAATCGTTACGAGAATGCGAGGAGCCATCGAGCAGGGCATTGATTCCACCGGGAGCACCTTGCTGCGTCTCCTGCTCGTTTGAAAGACGTGACGACGGTTTAAATTTGTCTTCGTTTTGCTGTAGCATCTCCTCTTGACTTTGGACGTTTCCCCTTGGTTTATCGCATTGCTGTTTGTCTTGTGCAATTCGAGAGCTGCTGGGATGCAGTGTATCCGGATATCCGGGCTTGGGTGGTGGGCCGGACTTGGTAGGTCCTATTCGTCCGTCTTCAGGAGGTATGAGATCGACAGGCCATAACGTGGATGGCTTTGCTAGAAACCCATATTCAGGAATGATATCCTGATCCGTAATATCATGAGCCCGATTGATACTGCAGAGGCAACGGAAGAGCGCACCGTCTCGGTATTTTGCATGACACTTGGAAAACTGTGCGTCAGATCGACCCAGGGGCTAATCAACACAGCTCCTGCGGGCATAGGCAAGCCCATGTCACGTAAAACAGTAAGGGCAGTCAAGCATAGACTACCTCCGGCTGAATCACCGGCAAAGACGATTTTCGACGGAGGGATGGGTTTGTGAAGTGCTTTAGGAGGAGGCTGAATGAGGTACAGGTCTAAATGAGTGGTCAATGGAGCGTTCTCAAAGAGGAAAATCTAAAGAGCGAACATGACGCAATGACATCTTGCAAGGGGCATGGCCAAGGATATTGAGGCGCTTTTCTAGGTCAAATTGAGAAACGCGGGATCACGTCAAGCACCATAAGCACACCTGTAGTTGACTGCAAAGACCCTGCCCTTGATTTTACGAGCTGAATGTATATATCAATGCTGGTGTTGCACAGATAAATAAAGAAGTGCAAATACCATAACGTATGATCTGATAGCGGTGTGTATCTGAACATTGAGGACATCCGTCAGTGGAGTAAGGTGACAGTAGGTGAGACGTACTGATAGAACCCCAGGAGTAGCCCCCTATGATCAAATCAACATCTAGTGTATATAAGCGGGGAATAACGCTTGCCTCCGTGAACGTAAAGCTGGGAGCTCGTGAGCATGAAGCACAGGAACTAGTCCTAGGATACTACCCACCATGACTTTTTCAAGCTGTTCCATCTGAAGAACCAATTGTTCTGCGCCTGAAAGCTTTCTATCCTTAGGAGGAGTAACGTCCTCGGTAAGGAACTCCTTTTCGGTGATCCATTCACCGTCCACACCGTCGAGGCCTCGAACCTGCCACCATCGTCCGCCACCGACGACATGCGTCAGTTCTTCTGGCCCGAACCAGTCAATAAGTACATCTGCTGCCTGGTTGCACACGCCCAAAGGTATTCTGACGGGGGCAACAGCAGCCCAGTAGGGAGCGGGTACGTGTGTATTCGTGCTATATTAAGAAACGGATGAATGATGAATTGACAATGTGGAGACGGCGAGGCGCTTGGGGTACGCACAAGGATTGAAGAGATTCAACTGTGTTCTTTATACCAAATTCAATGAAGGCTGACGGGCAAGTAAACAAGACATTCGAAGCATAAGCATGTAAATGAATTAACCTTTCACTATATTGAATGCTCTGATAGAATTGAAACGATGAGCTAGTTGGTAAGTGAACAAGGTTGTGGCTAGAGCAGCTCACTCGTCGAAGAAAATATCATCCCTGGCATCCTCACTGTGATCTGAATTTGCGTATTTGCGAGCCAATCGCTTTTCATGCCTGAAGAATGTCCGTACGACGACTAGTAGTGAAATCGAGACGCGTCAAGGACTGTTAGAGTGAAAGAAATGGAGACATAAAACCTGGTGCTATATGAACAGCTGCAGAAGTTGTAGTAACGCCCATAGAGAAAGGAAAGAAGGAGTGCGGGAGCTAGTAAGTAGCGTGATTAAAAGTATAAGTAGTACTTGAATTCTAAAGACTCGAGGCAAGCCGCAGTAGCAGTGCTGGTCGATACGGTCTCGTGATATGACGTCATCATACTTTCTTTGGCTGATTACTGTTTTCAGATAATAATGCAAGGCTCGCTACTCCAAAGGAACCCCGAATGACTGTACATAGACATCCCTCGATAATAGTCCGATCTTTAGTATCTATCTGATATAGTTCTTTTCATAACGCTCAAAGTTTTCATCAACTTAGAATTTTATTAGAGCCCTAAACTTCATTTCCGAGAGGCAACAAATTTGACTGTACAAAGGAACCCCGTATGACTGTATACACCACGCTTAGAATGTCGTGGGGCGGCGAGCGACGAAGGTTGACCGAGACTTGGTAACACGGTGAGGGAGAGGGAACTTGAGGTTGGGGACCATCAACTGCTTGATGTAAGGGCGGCGGACATCCTCAGACTTCTCGATCTCAACAACACGGAGAATCTATGGAAGAAAGCACGGTGAGGAAACAGAACAGACACTGTTAAGTACTATAAGACGACGCACGTGGATAGACCGGAAGCGAGCACGATGCCTAGCAGCCATGTCCTGGTACATGCTCTTGACGGCGTCAGCGCGAGTGAGTTCACGGTACTCCTTGTACATGTTGTGGGTTCCAGACCGGGAGTCGTAACGAAGCCAGATACCGAAGTTCTTAACCTTCAAAGGCTTCTTTTCATTGATCTAAAAAAACGAAAAAAGAGGGTTAGAGTCCCATTCCGCCTGCCTCTTGAGGGCTGCAAGGGATAAACTACGGACAACGTTGATGCCAATGATCTCTCCATTGGCCTTCTTGACCTTCTTCAACTGCCTGTATAGACATTAGCTCAAAAAGCAAATATGTGGTTCCAAGACGCACCTCAAGAAGTACCAGAATCGCGACTTAGCAACAACTTCGTTAGGAGCGAAGATGCGCATGCGGAAAATTTTGGGAGTCGGGTCCGACTCAGTAGGGAGGTGGCGACCCACGACCTGGTATTCCTGAAGGCCCATTGTCTACAGGAAGATAAAGGAAAAAAATCAGAAACAGAGTCATCCAAACTTAGCTCAATCCAGCCCATTTCGATCCTTTCCACCACCATAACCCATCCCAAATGAACCAGCAGAGTGCATGAGATGCTTTTAAAACCACAAAATGACATACCCTGATTGCGAAAAAGTTTCTTGAGGATTGACGAAAACGAGAAGGGACTGAGAAGGAACGTGAAGAAAATTTAGTAAGTAGAGAATTACCAAATTTGAACTTTCTTCATGATCACTTTTACGCCCCTCTCTGGCGCCGCTCGTAGTTCCAGTTCAACTCCTCTCTGCTATCTTCTTCAGGTCGACGATGTCAGAATTTTGCTAGATTGTGGATCTCCAGACTGGGAACCAGAATGTTCAGTAAAAGATGTGAAGCAGGAAGAACAGCCAGCATCGCCTGCTTGGGAGGATTACTGTCGCAGTCTTCGGGAGTAAATAGCTATTTTCGAAGATTTTTTGGATGTAAGGCTAAATAGCTGAATGAATATAGATGCGCTCCCACTGTTGATCTCGTTCTTCTATCTCATGGAGACTTGCCACATTCTGGTCTTTACGCGTATGCACATTCAAGATGGGGTCTGAAAGCGCCAGCATACACAACTTTGCCTGTCCAGGCAATGGCTAGGATTGCCACTACGGAGGAAGCGGAGGCGCTGCGAGATGAACAAGACATTGGTGATCAAATTGAAACCCCTGAGGCAGAGGAAGATGGAACCGTTCGCCCCGAAGCAGAAGAAAGGGCACCGGGGCCATTAACGAAGAGTGGAAAGTATGTAGCGACTCTGAGGGAGGTTCAAGATGCATTTGACTCGGTCAATACCCTTCGTTATTCACAGCCTGCCCATCTACAAGGTATGACGCTCACTCGTATAAGAACAACTATCCCGTATTGAAGTGTGTCGTGTAGGGAAGTGCCAAGGTCTCACAATCACACCTTTCAATGCTGGTCATACGATTGGAGGGACTATATGGAAGATTCGATCCCCTTCATCAGGTACTATAATCTATTCCGTGAACTTCAATCATATGCGGGAACGGCATCTGGATGGAACGGTACTCTTGAAGGCTGGAGGGATATTTGAGCCACTTGCGCGACCAGATCTACTGATAACAGATGCTGAACGCGCGTCTGTAATATCTAGCAGACGGAAAGACCGCGATCTAGCGCTTATTGGTATGTCCCTCCAGTCACCTCGTGGACAGACCTTTTACGCCTAGCCTGTCAGATACTGTTACTGCTACACTATCGTCTCGCTCTTCTCTTCTTCTCCCTTGCGACTCAAGTACACGAGTGCTTGAACTCCTCGTCTTACTCGATCAACACTGGAACTATTCCAAACTTCGATATCCAATATGCTTTCTCTCGCGAAATGCCAGCGAGATGCTTACATTCGTACGCAGTATGATGGAATGGCTCGGAGGTACCGTGAGTAAAGAAGATGTAGGAGAGGAAGGCACAGGAGGCAACAGGCAGGATCGTAAAAGGAAGCGGGGAGATGAAGATGGCGATGAGGATGCCTTGGGTGCATTTGCGCTGCGTTTCAAGTGCGTAAATCCAATTATGCTGAAATGGTATATGATACCTATCTGTCTCCAGACATCTAGAATTCTTTCCCAACCCTCAAGCCATGATACAAAAGTACTCGTCTAAAGACCCGAAACTCATCCTCGCTGTCCCAGCTTCACTGTCCCATGGCCCCTCCCGCCAACTGTTCTGCGACTTCGCCGCTGTCCCTGACAACGTCGTTCTTCTAACTGGTCGCAGCGAGCCAGGTACACTGGGCCGAGACCTCTTCGAGAGGTGGAACAATAGCCAACGAGCAGAGACCAAGTGGGACAAGGGTAAAATTGGTAGTAATATTATGATGGACGGAGCCATTACACTTCACGTACGTGCTCTCGTATTGCGCTTGATCTTCTTGTTGACTGTCGCTGTAGATGAAGTCTAAAGTACCTCTACAAGGTGCCGAATTAGAAGAGCATCTGCAGAGAGCGCGCGCAGCTCATGAAAAGGAAGTCGCTGCTCAAGCTGCGCTTGCTCGAAATCAAAGAATGCTCGAGGCCGACGAAGATGACAGTGACTCCGAGTCTGATTCCGACGAAGAAGAAGACGAAGTGCGAAGGGCTTTAGGTGGCGACGATATGGACACCGAAGATGACTTTGGCAGTCGGCGACGGCACAGAGGGGAAGGTGGCGATGGAGCGGACTGGAACATGGACATGGATGAAGGCCTAACAAAACAGCTCTTGTCGTTTGATATCTATTTGAAAGGCAATGTTTCGAAAGCCACATCATTCTTCAAAAATGTTGGAGGACAGACTCAGCGGTTCCGGATGTTTCCCTATGTGGAAAAGAAGCGACGAGTGGACGAATACGGCGAAACCATCGACGTTGGGATGTGGCTCCGAAAGAGTAAAATATTAGAGGAGGAAGCTGAGAGCGATGACATCAAGGACTATAGGCGGCGACAGGCAGAAGAGGAAATGAAGGTAGTCCACACTAGCTTCTGCTCCAACCTTTCTTGACAGAAATATTACAGAAAGCAGCTTCAGAGCCTCCTTCAAAATTTGTATCTTCAGAAGTAGAAGTTCAGATGGCTTGCCGACTACTGTTTGTTGATATGGAAGGTCTCAGCGACGGCCGTGCTGTGAAGACCATCATACCTCAAATCAGCCCGCGAAAAATGGTCAGTTTATGCACGCGGTACGGAGCGCATTGACTCAAATCATCCTTCATAGATCATCGTACATGCATCGGAGGATGCGACAGATGCTCTACTTGAGAGTTGCGCAAACATCCGTGCTATGACCAAGGACATTCATGCGCCCCTATTGGGCGAGAGTGTTCAAATTGGACACCAGATAAGCAGCTTTTCGATTTCTATCAGTGACGAGCTACTGTCTAGCATAAAAATGTCTCGGGTATGCCATTGATTTCTCTTGCGGCACCTGTATGTTACCGACGTGCTTTCAATCTAGTTTGAAGACAACGAAGTAGGGTTCATTACTGGGCGAATAGTTGCCTCCGCCAGCTCCATCATTCCTACCTTGGAGCCTGCTTCGGTGTCTACTGTACCGAAACCGTTCGACGACACTGACGTTCCGCAGCCGAAGGCGCGCATCCTTGGTTCTCGACCTGCCGCCACACTGCCTAGTTCTACCATGATCGGAGAACTTAAATTAACCGCCTTGAAAGCTCGTCTCACTGCTATTGGCGTTCAAGCAGAATTAGTTGGTGAGGGTGTGCTTGTCTGTGGCGGAGGTGTAAAACAAGGTGGATTGTCCGATACCCTAGATGAAACAGTGGCGGTCCGAAAGACTGGTACTGGGAGAGTAGAATTGGAAGGTAATGTATCAGATGTATATTATACAGTGCGCAGAGAGATATACGCTCTGCATGCCCTTGTAGCTGCCTAATTTACCAGTTTTGAGACTCGTGTCAATGCGGTTGGTAACTCGAAGCGTAACTCGAAACATATGGTCCCGTCTGCCTACTCGCTAATTTCTTATTCGATATCACTTGTGGTAAAAAACTGAACACATTCAATGCTGGTGAACTTGGTCAATTGAGTCAAMTTTTTACACCTTGTTTACTAGAATTCCAKCCTTGTCAATTTCTGTAACTAAAGGGAAAAGGGAAGAAAATCTTTGTACAAGTTGGAAGCACTTAGTTAGCCCGCTTGCGGAACATCACTTTCGCCGTCCTGTTTGGAGTGATCTGATCTCCAAACCATTCTTCTGGCGGCAGCACTCCCTCTTGCTCCAACTTGACGTCGTAATTCATCAAAATATGTGCAAGAAAGGCTTTCAGCTCGTTCACTGCGAAGAAACGGCCAGGGCTACAAGATAGTTAGTAGACTTGTCAACAGAATAGAATCTGATATCTTTACCAAGTATGTCGACCATTGCCAAATAAGAGATAATCTGTGCTAGGAGTCACCATTTGATGTTTGATGCCTTCGCCTTCTTGGCCTCTCATGTCGGAGAAGCGGAAAGCATTCAACGTGTCAGCGTCCTTATAGAGCTCCTGTGAAAGAGGTCAGGCAACTAGACATATCAAACTAGCTAAAGTTCCACCCACCTCATCATGATGAATTGGATAGGTAGCGGCCGAAACAATCACGCCTTTGGGAACTACTGTTCCGTCCGAAAAGGTAAAATCTTTTAGCACCATGCGTGACATACTGACTATAGCTCAATGTCAGTTCAAGCCTCATATCACGTCGAAGGGTATTGTCGACATACGACTACCGATTCCCTTCAATCTTTGACATTCCTTCAAAAAGCTGTCAAGCTTCACCATTTTACCCATTGCAGCTTTCGTCCAGTCCAAGTCTTGGATCAAAGATTCCACCTCTTCCCGCAGAGGCTGGACAAGCTCGGGATGAGCTGCAAGATAAAATAAGGCAGTGGTGAAGGTCTGACATTCAAATGTATCGTCAATTAGGACGTTCCTATAACCTGAGTGAAGCCAAACGTACCATGCTCTAGAAATTGAAAGCGATTAGGCAAGGGGTCAGACATCATAAATGTGAAAGAGAAGAGCAAATGATACCGTAGTGTGAATGGCAGCGAAGTTAACCAAAAGTACACGTATGGCAAGGTCGCTGATACTACGCTCTTTGCCTTTCGCTTCATCTAGTAGCCAGGATATGAGATCGTTCTAATATAGAGCTTAGTGGGATGCCCCAGTTAAAAATGACCTAACGGAATCGTACCGGTTTATCTGGCCAATCACTAGTACCATACTCTTCTTCCTTCGCAAGTCGCTCCTTGATAATAGGCCCAATATGCTTTTCAGTGCGTTTTACATTTTTTGGGACCTTCGTTATGTACCGCCCCAAAAGACTGACATTAGCATCACAATCTTTAGCATTAAGTGCATGTATATCATGTGGCAAAACTTACGGCTTCAAGAATTGGGGAAACAAATTAAGCTTCTGCGCATCCATGAAAGCATCAATCGTGAATTGAATGTTAAGTTCCTGCAACTGCGTCAGAAAGTTAAAGTTACATCAAACTAGAAGTGTACTGACTCTATAATCCGGATCGCGGCCTTGAAAATGGAGTAAGCAAAATTCTTAAATGCCGGAGAGCGAGTACGTACACAAAGGTAAGCCAACGAAAAGCCGATTACTAGTCCTGCAGACGATTCTCATGATAGTGTCCAATGCAGGGACTGCCGTCCAATCTGTAAGAAGTTTGTGTTTCATATGCGATCGCATTGATTCTTAAGACTCACCTTTCGTCAAGAGAATCTCGTCTGCGAACGCTGCCACAATCTCATCCCGTACATCGGAGAATCGTCCCGCGATACTTCGTGTAAGCGGAGTCCGCACAATGTCGATATGGTACGGATCGAGACGAACTGGCTTTCCTAAAGTAAAGTCCGTTTGGAAAGTCTACCTCATCGGTGAACAAGCCATCCAACTTTCAGTGTGGAAATAGATAAACTTACCTCTGCTGTAGCTTCTCTGAAAGAAATGTACTCGGGAGTTGCTTTCTTCAGGTCTTCGATCATATTATGTCCAGAGACGATGACCTCCCAACGACCCAATAGAGGGATTTTGAACGCTCGGCCCCTGTGCTAGAACGACCAAATGGTATCAAAGCACTGTCCGCATTGCAATTCACGAGGTAGTTCTTACCTTTTCGTAACCTTCCTCGAGAATTTCGCGAGCATTTGTAAAATATCTGACAGCGCCAAAGTAGGACGTAAAAAAGCCTGATGGCCCTACGGTAGGTATAGCATCTAGCTATTGAAAGTTGATCATCGGAAAACCCAACAGGAACATACGATGTTGGACACCCTTACCTTCACCTTTCGAGCGTGCCATTCCATGACCCTCGATATCAAGAGAGTCACAGAACCGGCCAAAAGCACAGCGGAGAGCACAGGAAGCCCTGCGGATGAAATATCAGAAGCGAGCATTGGGAACTAGTGGATGAGAGTACGAAGAAAGTAGAAGGCTCGAGTATTTATGCCCTGCGACCATGGAATGTCCTAAGTCGGTAATCGAAGGCTATTGAGATGTGATAGGTATTAATATCTTTGTGACACCTATAGATGGAGAAGTTCATACATATGATGGCTTCTTCCACGGAGCGTGTACACTGATGGCTCCTGGGAGTATCCACTTGCTAGCTTGAACTTTTGAGGATAAGGGGGAGACCGACAAAGTTGCTGACAATGTTCGAGTCATATCGTAGTCCATTGAACCTTTGAAACAGTTAATGCATGGAGTAGACAACTCCAGAGACCTCCGATTACTGGTATAGCCAGACTTGCACTGACGTTTGTGCTGTAAGGATCTCCCCTGGAGGTAGCCTAAGACGGCTACACACTTCAAAGTCAACTGTTCACATGTACAGCTTGAACTTCGGTTTTCTCATCGGTCCGTAGACAGGTAAGCTGTAATGACTGTTAGAGCGTTCATGAGCGGCCAATGTCTAGCCAATACCCTTCGGACTCCCGGGCGGAGACGGCAGTATCGGATAATGGGCGATTACTGAAGTCCGAAATTTAAAGCTCATGAGCATCCTGTGCCCATATATACTTACGTAGACATTTGAGTTTTCTAGAATAAAAAGCCCGAATCGCTGGCAATTCGCGTGAGGTGCAATGCCAGTGGATGGGAGCCAGGTTCTATGAATTAAGAACAAACAACATCCAATTGAAAACTGGACAGAAAACAGACAAATTAGGAAGCCGTCTTCGCGGAGTCTTCCTTCAGGGAAACGATGCGATTTAGCACTAGATAGTCACCCTGTTTGCGACCTGCCGGACTATCATCCGCTTCTTCCAAACTTGCTACTCGAGAATCCTTGTCCAGAGCAAAATATGCGATTCGCAAGCCTTGGAAACGCATACACTCCTTTCCCACAAGCGAAGCATTTGTTGTAGCAGACGCCTCTGCTCTGGCTTTGCTCTCCCGACGTGCCTCTACAAAAGAACGCTTGGCAAGGGGCCAGAATCCCACTTCGACCATAGCACCTTTGATGACCTCCAGGCTGTCAGGGTTGATATCAGCTCTGAAGTCGGAAACGGAGGCGGGATTGTCGCTCTTGAACAGGCGGTGGAAAATCCTTGTCTCGTCAATTCTGACAGGGCTTCCAGAGGGCGCATGCTCAGCGACCCATTGGATGAATGCTTTCGGCTTTTTCACCTGGCCCTGATTTTCTAATCGGCAAATCAGCTCTACCACTTTACCAGTATCATCAGTCTCATACGAGGTACAAGTGATAGGGTAGGGAGCTTGGAATAGGCCAACTGTCTTTCCAGGAGCAAGCCGGAAGTAGTCTTTCGAATCTTCCAACCGGAAGTCGTCTTCTTCAATATAAATCGTGCGAGCGAATGGGATAGATGTATTCCCGAGTTCTGGTACTTTGGGATGAAGAGGCTTCTCGACCATTTCCACATAATCGTCTGGTAGATTTTCAATGGTTACCTTGAGCGGCCGCATGACCATCAGAAGTCGTGCAACTGAGTTCTCAAGGTACTGTCTGACGCTCTGCTCGAATCGGGCAATTTCAATGTTGGACGTGGCCGTGGATACACCAAGAGCGCTGACGAAAGAAAGGATTGCTCCAGGAGGAACGCCCCGTCGTCGAAGAGCTATCAAAGTATAGAGTCGAGGATCATCCCATCCGGTAACATGACGTTCTTCCACCAACGCCAAGATTTTCCGCTTTGACATCACTGTACCCTCGAGATTGAGACGGCCATATTCAGACTGTCTAGGTTTATACACCTCCACTGCATCACACAGCCACTCGTAGGACTGGCGCGAAAGTATGAATTCTGTGGTGCATAGAGAATGCCTATAAATGAGACGGCATTTAACAACCGAAAATAGCCACAGCACAGCAAAAAGACAACATACGAAATGTTCTCAATACTGTCAACTAGACAGTGCGTAAAGTCATAAGTCGGATAGATCTTCCATTTGTCTTTGGTGCGATGGTGCGGTGTCTCGAGTACTCGGTATGCCGTCAGGTCCCACATTTGGGGATTTCCGTCTTCCAAGTCCTGCTTCATGCGAAGATTGGCTTCCTTTGGGCGGTATTCACCGTTTTTCATCTTCTCGAATTCAGTCAGGGATTCGGCAACAGGACGATTCCGATGGACGCAAGGTTTTGGCTTGCCAACTTTTAGTCCACGATCAGTTTTTATTTGTTCCTCTGTGCAGATTAGTAAGATTGACGCATAGAACCGGTCAAGAGGAACTTGAAAGAACTCACGACTACAATGGCATACATAAGCTTTATCGCGTTTGATAAGCTCTACTGCGAGCTCGTATAATTCGTCAAAATAGTCACTTGAATAAGTGATCTTCCACGGCTCAAAACCAAGCCAGCGAACTATCTCTAAGATACTGTCGAAGTATTGTGCCTCTTCCTTCTCAGGATTTGTATCGTCATACCGCAAGTAGCATTTACCCCCATGGAATGCGGCGTAACCAAAGTTAACGAAGATAGCTTTAGAGTGTCCAATATGAAGATAACCATTTGGCTCTGGAGGAAATCGTGTCCAGACAGCTCCTTTTGTAGTGGCTAGATGTTGATCCCGTAGATGCGGGTGGATCTGAGGGTTTCCGCCAGGTTTATGTAGTTGACCAAGAAATCCTTCCTCAAATACGGTTTTCTGAGCGGATGAGGGACTTTCTGCGGCTGCACTGGAGGCAGCTTTAGCAGGCGTCACCTCCTTGGGTTTGGGATCCTATTAACTATGTCAGGCTGTGCTACGTCAAGGAAGTAATTAAATCAAATCCTCTTACTTTTCCTTTCGACTTGGCCGTTTCCTTAGCTCCAAACGTATCAGCAAACGCTTTCTCGACGGCGTTCTTAATCTCCAGCGGGTTTGCCCAGCGTAAGCTTGGAATGGCTTTCACACCACTAATGGTGGCGCCCAGGCTCGCCCATCCAGTGACCGCGTTGGACGATATATAGCTTGTCACCTGTTCTAAAAGTTGTTCAGGAGTGATGCTGAATCCTGATAGGTGATTTTGAGCTCATAGAAACCAAAGAAAGAGCCTGCACTCACCAACACCACACTCCTGATCGAAATCAGCGTCATCGATAGGAGTAGCACGAGAGTCCAGGTATTTCACGGCAGCTACAGCACAATTAGTACGGAGCATCTCAAGCAGAGCCCCAACACACACACCTGAGACCTGATCCACAGATTTGAGCTTTCCATCTAGAATTCTCTCAAGGGCATATTTCTCTGCCCCGTCATTGATGTTACTCGACTTCGCCAACTGCCCAGCCAAAGCCGCCACCAGAACAGCCTGCTTTTCATCCAAGTTCCGAGAAGTGAGTGAGTACTTCTCAATCAAATCCTTCAATATTGTAGCGCTTTTCGGTGACTTGGTAGCTTCAGCAGCTTTTGCTTGCGTGAGGCCTATGGACTTGAACAAGGGTATGAGAGGATCCTCTTTTTTGCCATCCTTCGAAGGCTTCGACATGGTCAAAGACTGGATCAAATATCAGAAATACGAGCGTTGTGATGGTCCTAGAGCTATTCGGAATGGTTCTGCGAGCAGTCTAAGATATGACTTATCCGAGTCATTCCTATTCATCGATTACCAAACATACATACACAGCGCGTCGCGTCTAGCGTTCTTCAGGTTTCAGCGTTTTTCACGCGACTGAACTTGTATTKTACGCAGAACAAACAACATACAATTCTATTTTATAAGAATGTCTAATCCGATATCCGCGCTGTAAAATTCATCCATCGGCGTTTGACCATAGATTGATAGTCCAGCTAGTGCTCGTGAGGGGCTTCGTTGACCTTTTAGTGATCCGCTTGTCATTGAACTTGCCATTGGATTCTCGACGCTTTCCGCCCCCAATTCATGAAGTGTATAGCTCGAAAAGGTTACCAGATCAGACCATGTAACAACAGAAACGCAATTTTCCGAGAGGGAGATCTCTTCAGAGTCAGGTTCTGGTTCAGCGTGCAAAGAATCGAAGGAGTGTTCAATGCTTGATCCTGAAGAAGCGGTTGACGTTCTGAGGTACGGGAGCTCCGTAGACTTTGATAGTAATATAACAGCCGGAGTAGTAGGTGGCGAACGTGATCCTATGCATTCAGACGGGAATGGGGTGTTTGGAGTAAGAGGCATAGGGGTTTCAGGCGATGAGCAAGGGCTAGAATAAGTATGAATATTTGCCGAGTCGGGCCGACTCTTCAAGGACTTGCTCGTTGAATCTTCTTCTTCTTCATCATCATCTTCTCGAACTACTTGCATCCCTGCAAAAGAATGTACAGTCTCCCTGTCTAGAAGCCGAGCCCGAGCATCTGCACCATCTTGATCTGCTTCGTTGTTACAATCAACAAAAGCCTTTCTTACAACAGACACAGGATCATCTGAAGCTTGAGATGTTTGAGAAAGCCGACACTGTCGAGATGAGTGCATAGAGTAGGATCTGCAGCTTATACTTGGGCTATGCCTCATGTAACGAGAAGCCTTGGATAGTTCGGTGCAGTGACGATGAGACGACTGTAGTGACGCTGAACTACAAACACTGCCTGTAGAGCCCACGGAGGATGTTGACACGGAGGCTGTAGTCGTAGCGATATCCTTGTACCAAACGATAGGACTTTGTTTCTTATGACCACGCATACGAGCTTGAGCGGGCGGAGTAACAGCACGCCGTGATGACGAAGACGCAGCGGAAGACTTGTGAGAAACGGTATCACTGGTAATACTAGAGTTGCCAGAAGACACAGAAATTCTTTCGGTATCTCTGATACGCTGAGAGTAAGCACCAGAGCCACTGCAGTTGCCAGAGCAGGCAGGAAAGACGAAATTTAGGGGCGGTACTAGTGGAGTCTGCCGTCGTGCAATTGGAAGTGATTTGTCAGGAGAAGAATTAGCAGCAAATTCTAAAGAGTAATAGCTGATAGAAGAGTCAGACTTGGTAGATCTGTGATCTGCAGATGATGTTGTATGGTTTTGAGGATGAGTGACGGAACTCGTCTTGAATTTCTCCTCGGAGGGTTTCGCTGGTGAGGAATCGGGATAAGTTGAAGATGGTAGATCTAACAATGTCTATCGAGTGAGTATGGCCGAGAGAGGGAATGGTGTAGCAATGAAACAGACCTTGGGAGTCGCCGCGTTCTAAATCAAGGGGATATGGTGTGACCGATTCATTCTGACCGTGGTTTGTGGAGGCAAAAAGGAGCGTGTAAATGTATGAAAAGAAAGTGTAGACTGTGTTGAAAATGTTCTTCATGGCGAGATGATGGTAGAAAGGAAAGAGTCGTTTGTTTGGCTAAGTTTGATAACCCAGTACATACTGCTTTGACATTACATCATACACCAATGATCAGAGTTTTCTAGTTCCATGACGCTCCGTTGATACAACCTAGAATACTACATCCATACCATGGTACGTCTACTTACATACAGGTATCGAATGCTACTTGTCCGCCGTAAAGGAAGAGGAAATGATATGATGAATTATGTACTCGTCAAGTAGGAATGGACATCCAAGAGAATGCAATGCAAAACACAGGAGTAGTGATGAATCCAAGAATAATGTGAGATATGTACAGTGCTGTCAGTTGAACAGACACAAAATGAATAAGTAGCCCATACAAAGTGTGCCTCAATGACCTCTCGTGCTACTGTTGGACATGCCAACAGTGCTCGAGCCAGCAGCACCGTCGTCGTGTCCACGGGGAGGAGATCTACCAAAGAAGAAAGAGCTGATGTTATGTTCAGCTGCGTTCAATGTGTTGCGCAAACTTTTCCTCACGCCCCTTCCCCTCACTTCACCTGTGCCAAAACCAGCGCCCGAGTCGCCGGCGAGAGCTGCACGAACGGATGCATGTAGCTCAGTCACAGAGGATTTGTTGTCATCGGACAGAGACCCGTCGTGCCCAGTGGGCGGAGGCGAAACAGGTTCACTGTACGGCCAGGCGACGCCTGAGGTAGAGGTCTCGCCGCCATTAGACGAGAAGGCAGGCGGCGGTGATGGGATCGATGTTGAGGACTCCAGTTGCATGAAAGGTGGCCGGTGATGAGGAGCGTGGGCATGCCCACGCCTCATCTGGAGGCCGTTTGCATTAGTAGCATCAGATCCCGAAATTGCTCCTCTTCCATGTCCAATTTCTGCGAAATTCAAGTCCGGGGTCATCACGCCGCTGTTTCTAGAAGGTACACCGCCTTCATGGTATGAACGGAAGAAGCCTGCGCCATTCGAACGATTTGTGGCTCCACTCGCGTTGGATGCCACGTCGCTCGGCGGAGGCGACTGCGAATTTTCTACAATAGGTAACGCCTCTGCAAGGTGCCGAAACATAGTGGCGGACGGAGTCAATCTCTGTCTATGAGAACCAGAGGGTCCTGCACTCGTAGGACCAGATGCCATTATGGCATTCAGGCTAGCGAGAAGATGTGGTGGAATAGACCGGTCAGAAATCTCAGAGCCAGGAGACCTAGTATTCGAGCGAGGGACGAGATGAGAGCGATCTGAAGCCTCGCTGTGAGTGGGTTGTGGGTGAGCGTGAGGTGGCCGATGTAGGCGATGAACGGTAACGTGAGGATTGTTAAAGAGTATTGCTCGCGAAATATACTCTGCTTCTTCGTCAGCTTGAGGTTCAGGTTCAGGTTCGGGGGTATCTTCTTCATCAATGTCGTCGTCGTCTTCATACTCCGTATCATCGGTGGCATTCATCTCAGTTATACGATCGAACATTTCTGTCAGATAGGCGCGAAGTTGAGACACCCCTCCCCCAGAGAAAACACAGAAGGCAGTCTGTTGGACAGAGTTGAAATCCTGAAGAAGCAAGTGTTTAGCATTTAATCATAGGACCGATGAGAGATACTCACTGCAGGAGCAGCACGACAAAACTGTTGTAACTCAGGTTGTCGGAAAGCTGGGACGCCAGTAAGACTTAGATGAGTTAGCTTGTGAAGTTTTTGAAGGAGGAAGTGAATTGCCATGACGGAAATTTGATCGCAATAAGAAAGATGAATACGCTCTAAAGTAGCGTGGCGTTCTGCAAGCGCAAACACCGCCTCATCGGTGAGGTTGCTAACGCGCACAAGCCCAATACGCCGAAGTTTGGGTAGCCCGGCGAGCTCAAAGACAGACAGGTCCGTCAAAAGGGTGCAGTCTCAAAGTAATCGGTATATTAGTTTGGACTCTTCACACAGGAGAAGCCTCGACTTACTGGCAAAGTCAACATATCTCAGACGAGTGCAGGACCTCGCCAACGTACGAACAGACGCATCCGTTATCTTGCTGGCGTGGCCAAGGTGCAGATAGTGCAGATGTCGTCCGAGCTTGCAGATATTCTCGACAGATCGATCTGTCAGTAGGTTGCATTTCGACAGCACGAGATTGCGGATCTTGGGTGCGTGGGATATAATTCCGTCGATGGCGTCATCCGTAACACGGGAACACGCAGTCAAATCCAACATTCTTAAATGTTCAAATGTGCGGTTCACAACTAGAGGAGGAAGGTCGTTCGTGACAGCTGGAGGAGGATGTGGTGCGAATGGATTGGATGCAGCTTCGGGGTGTGCCTTGGCGTGGTCCTTCCGAATCGGCGATGGGAATGCGGCATCCGTGAGCTCACTGCATTGCGATAGCCTCATTTCACGCATATGTGTGGAGTAGGTCCATATGTCACGTATCGATACATCGGTGATGAGCTTGCAATTGCTGAGCTCAATTTCCAGAAGAAGAGGGCATGACCTGGCGAGCTGGCAGAGAGGTTTATCGGTTAAGCCCTCAAGACCACCGAGTTTTACTCGACGAAGGAGAGGGCAATTCAGAGCAAGAGCCATGATACCCTTGTCCGAAACGTTCTTGCATCCAGTAAGATT
>RCHF01000039.1:0-54122 GCA_003987895.1 Neonothopanus nambi
ATTTCTTTTATTTCTTCTTGTATTCATCTTTGCCGTCTGTCTCTCAGAAGGTGGCGTCTATGCCTTCGGAGCAGGCAATATACCTTCGTGAGTAACTATGTAGAGAGATCTGCGATTCGGAGCTCAATATTATGGGGATTAGATTTGCCTATCTCGAGGGGAAGGCTTTTCGGCACGGTGACATAGTATGTGTTGACCCTATCCGATCTTTTCACCGATCTCGCTCATCCAGCCATTCGTGGCGGATAGGAGGACACTCTCGCAGAACTCTTGAAGAAAGCCAGCGGAGGAGGATTCGCTTTAGCAAGTGTGTTGGGCAAAGGAGGATCGAAATTCGGCGGACTGGATATCAAAAGAGTGTATTTTGGGTGCGGCCAATTACTTCATTTCCATAGCATCACGATTAACTCGGTGCTTCATCCTCAGGAACTGGCTTCGAGACTACAGTCAAGTACGCTGTGTATTTTTAGACAAACTACAAATCGCGTGACAAGCGCCCTATTTTTGCAGGCTGTAGATATTGCAGGTTTGAAGAAGCTTCCTTTGCAGGTAAGCAGTGTAAATACTCTCCGATTTTTGTACTGAAGCTAGGCTAATAGACTATCATCAACTTGTGTATGGTTCTTGGCTTTTTGGTACATTCATATGTTTGCTGTCGGAAAATGAGGAGCTCATTATCCTTGCTCTAGGCTCACGGCTATGCAACAAATGAATTCGAAGTCACCATTGAACGGTTGGGTGTGTATCTCCCAGTACGTCCTCTTCCTCGTAAGTCGTATCGTTAGCTTGTCCTCATTAATTTTAGACAGAGCACATCGACAATCCGAAGGGCTATGGAGCTGGTGAAGACCCGAGAACATACGATTCTCGGCTGAGAGGGCCAGTAGATGTAAGCCCAATTCAAGTCTTCTTTTTTCTTGCGCTCATCTTAACTCAGCCTAGAGAGCTTGAGGTTGACAGTCGCACCGGAATGAAAAACTATATTGCGAATGGTATGGTAGTCCCTCTTTTAGATCAAAGTACTTTTACAAGTGATTTTTTAGAGTCCGGCAACTGGGATACCTCCAAGGCCTTGGTTCGACGGACGCTGGAACGGTGTATTTATCTTGGCCGCCAACATCGTGCACAAGGCCGGAAGCAGGATGAATACGAAGCGTATCGACTCCTCGGACAAGCCGTAGGTTTGGATTTTATTGTACTCCAACAGGCTATACTGAATACCTTTAGATGCATACCCTGGAAGATTTTCCTGCCCATTCCAATTTTTGTGAACTTGCGCTGGTGTCTTTGGGTCACAACGACGTATTCGTTCATGTCGGTGACCAAGTGAGGATCCAGGCCCCTAATGGGAAATGGGTCGCGCCTATTGTTACAGGTTCGTCTCCTCTGTATAGCTGAAGCATGAGTTGACGTTCTCTCAGGCACGTTCGGATCCAGCGACTTCATCCACTCATTATTAGGAGGTGAGTTAATTAGGTGTCATACTCGAATAGTAGCTAACTGACGCTTCCATAGAGGCTACTGATCATCTTGTATGTGTTGCCCAGACCAATTCATTATAATTCTTTATTCAACAACTTCGTAGAGTCAAGCTTCTGTTACCGATTTGAACAAGGAGTTTGATAAAGCCCGCGCCGCCGAACGCTCCGGACCTGGTGGTTCCAACAATCCTGCAAGCGTCCTGCGTGACCTATTCATCTCCATGCCAGGTGGGTCTGGTGGAGAGATGTCTCGTGAAATGGAGAGCATCGAAAGAATTCGAGCGGGCCCGCAGCAAGGCGGGAAGAGGCCTGAGGATATGAGTCCCCAAGAACTTCATAGTGTGTTATGGCAAGTGTTGAGCTTCAGGGACTCGATCGCAAAGAAAATTGAGAAGACTATCGGTACGTGGTTATTGGCGATGTTTTGAGTTTCGTACCAATCGTTTTCGCGTATAGAGAAGATTCCTGGACTAGGTCCCCTGATTGAGAAAATTATGGACTCAATTTCAGGTGAGTATGAAGATTGTTCATTGTTACTAACTTGACTAATTCGCTTGCAAATCAGTTTTTGTTTTCACCACCCTCGAGGTTAGCTTTCTGAATTTCGTGTTTCCCTCATGCTCATGAGTGTTGCACTACAGCCATTCGTCAAGCCGCTGTTGCAGACCGCGACTAACGGTCTTCAGACGGTCTCTGGGGAAGTAATTGACAACAATGACCAATACGAGGTGTTTAATGACCCAAGAGCTGTCAGTCCACTGGTTCTTATTGTTGCCTCAGCGTGTTCATATTTTCTCTCAATCTTTAGTCAGATCCCACCCACTCGTTCTTGAGTAAAGATCACTTCGTAGGTCAAGTCGCTTGCCTGCCTAGTGACATGCTTAAATCACCTTCCTCTAGAATCTGATTCTGAACGAACCAGCCGGTCACCTTGCGAAGATCATTATCGTGGGTCTTTCATTTGTTTACACGGCTGGCCAGCTTAAGATACATTTGCGTTCAGACTCATGCTGTAACATTGGTTGTGAAAGCATGGGACGACAATTCAATGAATGTTCATCAAATCACAGAGGATATTACTTCGTGCCTGTGCGTGTTAAATCTGTCATGAGCCGCAATATACTCAACTGACATATCGTAGCTTCCACCCCGATTTCCACAATTCATCTTCTAAAATTCAGCGAGAAATGATGCAGTATATGCAAACCTGGGTTCAACAACTAGGACATAAACAACAAGCCACATTACGCCGCTTCACCAAGGAAGCAGTTCGCAATCACGAGAATATCCGCCTTGCAGGGGACGGCGGTGTTCCGGAAGCTCAAGGAACTTATGCATATAACCAGGGTGTTCAAGCGCAGCATAACCTACAAGGATACGTGAACCAGATACCTGGTGTTTCCCAGGCCCAGTCCCTGTTGAATACCATTGGTGGCAGTGGTGGCGTGGGGAACTTTGGCAAAAGAGATGCACCTAGTCCGGGCGGAGGTTCTTCGTATCCTGGAGCGACGCACGGTACCCCTCAGCCTCATCAACACCATCAGGGTCCACCGCCCCCCACTACAGGCGAAGCAGCTGGATACTATGGCTCCGGAAAATCGTCGTCACCCGCACCATCATTCCCGGGTGCTGCTGCACCCGCGCATTACGCACCTCCTTCCGGACCTCCACCTACAGGCTCGCGGCCTACGCATTATGCACCCCCTTCTGGACCTCCGCCAGGGGGATTGGCCCCTCCGTTCCCTGGAGCACCGTCTCATCATTCCCAGGCGGGATACGCGCCCTCGTACTCTTCTCCACCGCCGTCTTTCCCTGGTGCAGATGCCCCTCCTAGTTTCCCAGACGCAGGCGAGTCTGATTACCACCAACCTCACCACCACCACCATCATGCCGGGCCACCACATGGTGGTTTTGCTCCGCCTGGAGGAAGGCCGAGCTTCCCAGAATCTAACCCTTACGGAGCACCCGGAGGCGGTCCTTCGTTCCCTGGTGCGGAGACTTATGATCATCAAACTCCCCAGTTCCCTGGTGCGGAGACTTACGATCATCAAGCTCTCCAGTTCCCTGGTGCCGCTCCTCAGTTTCCTCAGCAGGGTGGATATAATTCGTACGGAGGTGGCTCTAGGTGGTAAAGTTAGCACGTTCTATCTATTTTTTTTTCATTGTACCTGTACACAGAGAACATAACGTCGACCTTTGTAGAAGAGCATATCTATGTATAACCCTTTAGTGTACGAAACTGATTCTTCTTATCGATGTCCCTGCATTTTCCGGGAGAAGAAGGGTGGGGCGACAAAAAGCGCACTGTGGAGCGTTGCTTTGGATCGCGTCACCGATTTCTTCAAATGTTCACCCAAATCGTAGCTGATATTTTGATATTTTCGGAGGGTGTTTCCATTGTCCGAATGCTATCTGCAACGCTCTTCTGAATCGGTATGGTTACGGATAGACCGGCTTTTGTATCACGAAATCTGGACGACGGGAAAATTGGAAGGACTGGAATGAAGAAATTTTGATTATGCTTCGCGGTCATCAGCCTTCTAGTCTCTTCAGATCAAGTATGTAAAATCACAGGAAAAATGGAGACTCCGTGGCCTCGAGTCGATCAGGGTCCTTGCATTTTGACTCGGATGACCGCCGTTAAGTAGAACGATGTCAGCGATGCGTTGTGGATTGCATCATAGGTTGAACTATGTTCATCGACAAAGTAAGTGGGTCGAGGGTATATAAGGCCTGTATGAATTTTCAGATGAGCCAGAAACAACCCTCCCATCAGCGAACACGAACTTTTACAACTGTTATTCTCCATCATGGTGTCTTACAAAGTGTGTCTTGACTCTATGGTTATTTCCAACTTGTTGCTGACCAGGGGGTTGTTCTTGCTCCTGCAGGTCGGTGACCGCGTTGAGTACGAAGCTGTCGGTGGTGGCAACGTTCCCAACTCTACCACTCGAGGCGAGATAGTAGAAGTCATCGAAAGCAAACAACCTGCTGGTGACGCTGGCGTTGCTGTGAATGTAAGTGTGCTCTTCGCTTGATGTCATTGGGAACAGCTTTCTGATTCTTGAAATTCTAGGCTTCTGAGAAAGAACCTCGATACTTGATTCGAAATGACAATGTAAGTCGAACCCCCGCGATCCTCGTACAATAAAGTGCTCACCTGCATTGCATTGTATGTATGCAGACCGGTAAAGAGACCGCATACAAAGCATCTAACATTGCCGGTAAAGTTGGAGACACTGAGGAAGATTGAAATTGGAGCTGTAATTGCACATGAATCGAATCGAAGTTCTTGTGTTATATTAATACGTTTTGTGGTTGCTCTGCAATTGCTTTTTGAGCTCAAAATCCATGTTCTCTGTTTGTCTTACCTTATGCAGTCTCGATAGTTCTGAGAATCCTCCATCGCCAAGCTTTTGGTCGTTGGAAAAGTTCGAACCAAGTATGATCAATTATTGCGGCCAGTTCCGACCCATAAGGACAGAAAGACTAGCATGAATAGTCGATCTTGAATTTCGATACTGCTAATCTTTGAAGTTCGCTAGAAAATCATGACCAGAAGAGTTTTCAGGGACGCAAGATTTAACGAGGGCTCTGGGATCCTCGGGGAAATTGGAATCATTATCCTTCAGAAGATGCTGTGTACAGACATTGTTCATGTTGATGTCAACTTGGACAAGACGACACAGCACAACAAAGATTGCCTGCCATCTTTGGCAGAAATCATCTCCGCTCTACGATGAACTCTACGGCGACCTTCGACCTTACGCTTTCTTTGAGCCGTTTAAGCTGTCACTCTGTCTTTGCTAGTACTAGATGCTTCAGAAACACTCGCGGGGCATAAAAATGGTCTTGGCAATTTCCTAGCGAAGTGAGCGCTCCGCCCGCTCCCTCCAATCAGCCAGCTTCTGCTCGGCGTCTACTGAAACTCGAGGTCAGCATGAAACTGGACCTGAGAGAGAATGTATATAAACAAGGGCATCCAGGTGAGTCTAACGGCCGAGGTTTCATTGGCAGAATCTTACAGGACGTTGTCTTTAGGGGTACCGCATTGGCTGGGTAGGTGATTGTAGAGGAGCTACCTCCAGCTGTCTTCCGAGAGGAGAGAAGCAGCGGTGATACTTCCACTAAAGCCAGGAGGATCTTGAAGATCTGTTGGGAAGAAACTGTCGGATCTTGAGCGATGACAATGTGAATAGTGGTTGGGCAACGGTTTTCTCTTTGCGGTTGCGTGATATTTTTCTCGTTTTATGGCAGATGGCACAATCTATTCTGCGAAAGCTCTGCTTGAATATTCTTAATCAACGCCCATTGATGCTCGAGCCCGGCTAACACCCTGTCAAAGCCAGAAGCCTCAACTCGGTAGTTTGAGGAGCTGAAAGAGCGAAAATTCATCGACTTAATACTAGAAGTTTTGGGAACCACGTAGGAGAGGACCGCGCCGGTTGGCCTTCCTCTATACCTTCCAAAGGAAGGTATTTTTAGGGTTTTGGGGTGGAAATTACACAGAATAGGCTACTGCGACTCAACATCCGAAGAGACGATGAGAATAGCCTTTGCCTAGAGGCAGACCGACCCGGTGGTTTCATAGACAGGAATGGTGCTTTCCAGGTCCAGACAGCTGGCGGACGGTGAATTGAGCCACATGTGATCCTTGAAACGAAAATCTTTGTTCCGCGACTTACACCAACATATCTCCTCTTTCGTTCTTCTTGTCACTGTATGTCGGTCTTGTGATGGTATATGAACGGCTAGAACAAGTTACAAATATAATGGATGAATCTAGTGCCACAGCCGCTACGTTTGAGTTAGGACAGTTGAGCTCCCGGAGCATAAATCAAGGGCATCTCCATTGACGTAGGACAACCAGATTCGATAGCTTGATTGGGTTTTTGAGTGCAGCAAAGCCAAGAGACCAGCTCAGCAGACCAGAACCTCCTTGAAAAGCGAGTTTTATTACGCGTTTTCCATATAGCCGGCCGTAAGAAAATGACATGTACGAGAGAGTTCCTTGTGGATCCTATGACTCAAAGCCGAAAGGGAAACCCTGTTTTCGACAAACGTGATCACGCAGAATGACACGTTGAGAACGCAATCGTGCGCCCAACAAAATCGGATGAGCCCCACTATAAATCGAAAGTGGAAGACTGTCTCCACGCAGGCCTGTGATCCCGTTACTCCTTCGTCCGCTATATTCCATTGGCCACCAGCATAGAGAGCCATGAGCGACAGAAGACGTTCGCCTTCGCCTCCAGGAAAACGTTCGCTGTCCAACCAGCTTTCCTCTTTAGGCGCCAAACTGAACCGGGCGCTTAGCCGTGAACAAAACCTTGACCGCGACCAGCTTGAAGGCGCTGACATCGACCGAGAATCGTTTGTTAGCGCAGCGACAGTTGTCCCATATCCAGGTGAGCACTTTAAATCATTCTTGATGCGGAAGAGATGGTGGTAGTTGCAATTCAAGTGTTGAGATAAGCCCTTATCGTCCTTATCTCTCCGACAAGGGTCTCGCGCCGGCGGCACCTTCTCCGCCTTCTTTCTTCTCTAATCACGCTCCGGCGAACTTCTGAAGAGATTCTCTTGGTATTTCGTGATGATTTGAATGTATATTAACGACTTAATTGCAGAGCGCTCAGTCTCTAGAGGCCGCGAAGGTTTTGTGCGTGTTCACTCCTTTTGCTCAATATTCCTACGTGTTAATTACTTTTTTGAGCAGCGCTCCTCTGGCAGGGGAGGTATAGGAAATATCCGTCAACCCATCTCACCGAGCAGTACACAAAACGAGGCTTCAGCTTCAACTTCATCTCTCCGAGGCAGAGACGAGACCGTCCGTGGCATCAGTGAAAGGGTGGGATACTCTCGTCCGTCCACAGTCTCCAAGTTCCATGACACTTCTCTTCCAGGCTTTCTCTACCGGACGTGGCGGAGCAGGTAACATTCGCCCACCCCAAAATCAAAACGAGCCTACTATTACGGGTGTGCGCGCAAGCTCAGATGCTGACACTCTTGTTGACATCCCTAGAGTAAGAGCCTAATTAGCTTCTACACCGAGATGAGATATCCTTACAAAGGATGTATACTTAGTTTTCCTCTGGAAATAATGCGTTAAGAGGAACAGAGATCCCCCGCTCTGCTTCTCAAGGCTCCACGAAATCTCCTCCGCGAACGATGCATTCTACAGGAAGAGGAGGCGCAGGTAACATCAGACTGGGTCCGGCTTTGACAACTGTAGGGGAAACGACTTCTACGTTTGTGCATTCACTTCGAAGCGTACTATGGGTTTTTACTCACACTTGCACACTAGTCAGTCGTCCACCGGGACTGCGACCGACACTGGTAACGATACCTGAAGTTAAGACGAAATAGGGAACAGCGGGATGTCTGGTCTCATTGCCATGTATCGTCTAGTATGTTACCTCTCCACTCGATGGCTCTCCACTGTCTGAGAATTCACTCCTATAACAGAACTGAAATATTCATTTTTATCTACCAGAGAGTATTATCATAGCTCTTGTAACGGAAAATTTAAAACTTTGTACAATACTCATCTAATTGTTTAAACATGCATACCTGTATAGTGATCTTTTCCTCCTGACGGTGGCTAGACTTTAAAATCAGGGCAACTCTCTGAAAAGGTTCCTGCCGGAAACGAGACAAAGCTGTTTTTACTAAATCATTCATGGATGCGAACGCTTCGAGAACAGATGCGGAAACTATATCACTGCTTTCCGGTAACTAGCATAAACGCAGCGTGAAACGCGACTACATTCTCTTGCCGCTGAAACTATAAATTCTGCTAGCTAATACGGGGTGGACGTGAATCGTAGTATGTCCTTTGCAGCTCAAACTATTATGTAAGTATAGGTCCTTGTCGATTAGTGGTTAGATCATCACGTTGTGGTACTAACGAATGAAGCGAGTAAAACGCTCCGTGAAGACGCAGGCTCGAATCCTGCCTGGGACATCTTTTTTGACCTGGCTCAAACTTGAGTTGAATGAATACGGTTTATGAATGACTCCGGCCTCTGTACAGTTTTTCCTCCGCTAGCATGATGCTTCTTGTGCGACGGACGCTGTTGGGTATACTCTAAGACCGTATCGGGCACCATGTTTAATAGACACTGCCAGTCGTTACATGGGCGGATGTAGACCTATCGTAAACATTTTCAGGTGAAGCCCAATTGTAGAATTCATCCATATGTCAAGACTAGGTGGTCTCTGTCGTTCCGTTAGATGAGAAGGCAAAGGAATTTCCTCCAGCATGAGAGAGAACATCTAAATTCAAGTTGGAAGACATTTTCCTGTATGTAGCATGCTTACGCGTAACGTGTTGAGAAAATCCAATCATCAACTCAGATATTCATTCCCTTTATTCAGATTCCAGAAGTTCCGCGGCGAACCGGGATGCGAGTCTGGACCCCGCGAGCTGCTACCGTGGTGCAGTCGGGAAAGTACGCATACCACCAGAAAAATGTCAGTCTTGTGAACAGTGAGCCGCTGATATCGTGATGCATCGGGCGAAGCACACCAAAAACGACGGAGATCGAGAGAAAAGAAAAGTTCAGTGTAACAACTGTGGTTTATATTGGTTCAAACCTGGTTCAAACAGGTCCCTGCGCTCAGGCCCGAGTCCAAGACCCTGAACCATAAAACGGAAATTAATCTTAGGCTCGACTCTTGGCAGTCTTCCTGCAGTACTTTTGGAGGTCAGCTCGGTGATCATGAAGAAGACACTCTTGACCGGTATACTAGTGCCGTATAGGGCCAAGACTCCGCTTTCGCGCGCTCGCATGAGCGCTCCGAGTACCATGGTGGAGGCCTTGAAGTAGACTACGTAGACGCCAACGGAAGCCAACGTGACCGTATGCATCATGGGGGTCCTTTCAGTATGATGATCACCGTTTGAACACCGAAAACCTCGAGGACCGAGGCGTTTCAAGGTGGCTTTCTTACTTTAGCCTTCAGTGCTTCAGCTCTTGATGGTGATGGTGGAGTGGAGCCGGATTCAGTAGAGATAAGGAGGAGCGAGTTTGAGAGCTGCCGGCCATGTTTTGACCACCGATGTCCTCGAGGCCCGAGGGTGGCTTGTTTTAGACGATCTGGTGGCGTAGCGGAGGGCGTGGAGGTAAGCTGCGAGGTGCAGCGATAGCATCGTATCAACCCTCGAGTAAGTAGTTGTTTAGCTGCAACTCGGGGGCTATTTGCCCACGCGATGTAGTACGCGCCACCTTGCAACTCGCGGCTCAGCCACACAATGTTTAAGGCTCAGGGTCCTAAGTGGGGCCTATACAAACTTCAAAGGCTTGAACAGGCGGCTAACTCAAACGTGCTTTCTGTCATGATCATTCATTTGAGGTTAGCGCTAGTGTATGAGTATGAATCAAAGAAAGGCTACTAACGTCCAACGGTTACTTAGCGAAAGGAAAAGATCGACGCGACCCTGCTAGTGTTCGCATTGCCAGTTCAGCGTCCATGTCCTGAATCGACTCTTTGTCCTTTGTCTCTTCCCATTGACTTCCTCTGGATCCTCGATCCACGATCATGCAGCAGAGAGTCGAGATAGCTACCACGGAACTCCGAGCCGAACGGCGAGTTCAGGAGGTCTTCTTGGAATACATACAATTGCAAATGCGTAAGCATGAAATGCAACGTTCGAAGTTCTTGCTTGAAAGGGATCATGCAGGAGATCTACATGCCTCGGAATTGCTTGGCCAGGCTGGGACTGCGAACTTGGAATCTTAGAAGTTGGTCTTCTTTCCGTGATCTGTGGACCGATATCGTACCTCCGACCGCTATCTATAGGACGATATAGACCTTTCCCATCTCGGAGAGACATCTGTTGTATTACAACGCAAGTGCAATTGATTCAGAGATTTGGGAGTCCGTAGTGAACAATTCAAAAGATGAGATACCAGGAGTTGTAATTTCTTCGAATCGCATGAGTGTGTGAGATACGATTTCTTGGGCTAAACGCCGCAGCTGAGCGGTGTTTGCGTTCATTCAATATGCTTTCAAGAAGAAAAGGTGGTGGTGGTACTTACGCGGTGGGTCTGAGATACTCGTTTTGGTTACAAACTCCGCTTCTCTGGCCACGCAGAAACACGTTGCTGCTTGACTCATATCTTCAACTGCTACATATATAATTATCCCTTACAATCCTTTACTTTCTAATGTCCTCTCCTTCTATCAATCAACCTACTGCAAGTCCTACTTCAGGATTCTTTGCACCGAAGAATATGGTCACACCAGTACCTTCGTCGCCTTCTTCCAGTCCAAATGGAAAGAGACGTTCTCTGGGCGTCGCAGACGTCGCTAATATCTTTGTGAGGATGCGACGTACAAGCGATGAAGCAAAACGTACAAAGTCGTCACCAAATCATATCGAATCTTCCTCTGGACCGGCACCGCAGTCTCATCCCGGCTTGCTTGAAGCCGTGACGTGCGCGAAGAGGGAGAGACTCGAGCATACGGATACATTTGTGTGTATAGGAGGAGTTAATGTACCTCTACTCCTAAGGGCAACCAGGACCACTATTATGGAGACAGCCGAGATGGTTGGCGCGAATGCGTTGGTGGACGAGCAGTAAGTGTTTCAAGTCTTTGTGGTATAAATCTTGCGAATTTCTTTTGCTCATGCGTTCATGTTCGTGCTTAGGTGGAAATGTACTATACGTGGAGCCAAGAATCGGTCAAACGGAACGTTTAAAGTTCAGGTGGGTAGAATTCAAGTGAACTAAGTACGCTACACGTGTACTGACTGAATGTATAGATACACTACTTGGCATCTGCGACGAGGGCAGATAAACCTGATCCTCATAAACCAGTTGCGTTGGAGAACGCGAAAGGTGTACCAGGGCTCATGACGATTCTCAAGAGAGAGGATTAGAGCTGAAAACAATTGACAGCTTCCTTCCTTTCTCTTTCTCTTCTTGCATATTCACATTTCAGGATCACTTCAAGGACACATTCAACAATAAATCTGTACAATATATTCTCCATCTCACCCCCCAAATCTCTTCGCATATTCACCTACGCTCCTTTTCCCCCCTTAATATCTGATACCATATTACCAGCTCGGACATGGACCCGCGCGATATATACAGGAAGTAGTCTAGAACCTTTGTACCATTCAGATCTTGCATTGGAATAATCATTCATTATACAAGTTGTCTACAACAAATATTCAGGTATGGAGCCCTTGGGCCTTTGAGGCGGTCAAAACGCGTGAGAAACGTAATATAGCAGGAAACTTGGAATTCTTTTACGGTGTTAACCTGAACTGCCACCGTCGTCTTCACCTGCTTGCCACCACGCATTTTTCCTGCGAAAAACACCTGTGACCCATTACCAGTGATACTCAATAGCTTTTTAGCTCAGTTTCTGTCCGGCATTTGCTCCAATTAAATCGACTTACCCGCCCATCATGTCGCAAATTCCAACTCCATCCTCATCTTCATCGTAAGTCTTTACCTGTGCCAAAAATTTTTGTCTACACGTTTCAGAACATAATTCCTCTTCAGAATCAATGACTGGAGAGCCGGCCTTCGCCCACCACCAAAAGATATGCGACCCCAAACAGAAGACGTGACAGCGACGAAAGGTGTCGAATTCGAAGACATGAGTCTTCGACGAGAACTTCTCATGGGCATCTTTGAAGCCGGATTCGAAAAACCCTCACCTATTCAAGAAGAAGCTATTCCGATGGCACTCACCAAGCGAGACATCCTCGCCCGTGCAAAGAATGGCACAGGCAAAACCGCCGCATTCGTCATCCCCTCCCTCCAACAAGTAGACCCGACAAAGAACAAGATCCAAGCACTTCTCCTCGTGCCCACGCGTGAATTGGCCCTCCAGACCTCTCAAGTGTGTAAGATCCTTGGGAAACATATGGGAATTCAGGTCATGGTCACGACGGGTGGTACGACGCTCAAAGACGATATCATGCGGTTGGCTGAGACGGTTCATGTGCTCGTTGGTACGCCTGGGCGTATCCTCGATCTCGCAGGCAAGAACGTGGCGGATTTGAGCGAGTGCCCGACGTTTGTTATGGACGAGGCGGATAAACTGCTTTCGCCAGAGTTTGCGCCTGTGATGGAGCAGTTGTTGAGTTACCTACCAGAAACTCGTCAGGTTATGTTGTTCAGTGCGACATTCCCCATGATTGTTAAAGATTTCAAGGTGTGTATATGGTTTTAAGTCCATAGATGTCTTTTTTTCCTGATAGGGTCTTTTAAAGGACAAACACATGAAGTCTCCGTATGAGATTAACCTTATGGACGAACTGACCCTACGCGGTGTCACACAATACTACGCCTATGTCGAGGAGCGACAGAAAGTCCACTGTCTAAACACCCTCTTCTCCAAAGTACGTTTCGTGTACATGGAACAAAAAAGAAATCTGATACTAATCGTGCTCGCCCCTCCAGCTCCAAATCAACCAATCCATCATCTTCTGCAACTCAACCAACCGTGTCGAGCTCCTAGCCAAGAAAGTGACCGAGCTCGGGTACTCCTGCTTCTACTCGCACGCCAAAATGCTCCAATCGCATCGTAACCGCGTCTTTCACGATTTCCGCAACGGCGTCTGCCGAAACCTCGTCTGCTCTGACCTCCTAACCCGAGGTATCGATATCCAAGCCGTCAACGTCGTCATCAACTTTGATTTCCCTAAAAATTCTGAGACATACCTTCACCGGATCGGTCGGTCGGGACGGTTCGGGCATTTGGGTCTGGCGATTAACCTCGTGACGTATGAGGATAGGTTTAACTTGTATAGAATCGAACAAGAGCTCGGGACGGAGATTCAGCCTATTCCGCAGATTATTGATAAGGGGCTTTATGTTGCTCCCAGTGCGACGGAGGAGGAGAGGTCGGTGCAGCAGAGGCAACAGCAGCAGCAGCAGATACAAGCTGCTCAGGCGGCTAAGTTGGCGGCGCAACAGCAGCAAGCACAGATTGTGTATCAGAGTGGAGCTCAGCAGCAGGCGAGGCAGAATGGTGTGATGGCTGCTCAGCAGAGAGCTAATCAGGCAGCATATCGTGGTGGAGTCGCTGCTGCCGCTCGATGAAGGAAGGAGGTTTGAAGGGAGTGGGGAAGGGGAGGGAAGGTGCCTGTTATTGGAGAGGAGTTGCTGTGTTACTAAACTACCGACCGTCCGTCGAAGAAAAAAGCCGCACGATATTTTATATTATTGCCTCAGCATAACGACCAGTTCTCGTGAAGGAGGAAGAGGGATTACCTCTCATTCGCATACACGCACGACGTACATTCACTTCTGTTGCATTCAGCGGTCAGCGTCAGCGTCATTTGCATCCATCATATCGCAATTCGACTCAACTCTGCCTTCTCACCCCTGCCCTGCATTTCTCCGCTCCTCTTTTTTCTTTTTTTTTTCAGTGTATATATTTTTGTCTTTTTCTTCTTCTTTCTCTGTCGTTTCTGCCCCGCAATCTGCCCCCATCATCTCGTCACCTCTCCTCTCGATTCATTCAAGCTGTGTTTTAGTATCTAGTCATCCATCCAACCCCCCACCTTTTCCCCAAAGCTCGGTCCCCTTCTCGCTCTCTTTTGTTTTATCTTCTTTCTTCTTTCTGTTCATTCTCACTTGAGATTCTGTCCCCGCTCGGGGACGGCCACTGTCATGAGCACACCTTGCGCTCAAGCCGTTTTGACGGCTTCAACTTTCGCGATTGCGATTTCGGTACCAAATCCTCTTCCATCTGCGTTTCTCTCCCTTTCGTCATCGACTAACTGACTGCTTGACCATACACATTATATATTCCTCGCTCATCCGTTCGTCGTGTATTCGTCCCATAACCATTTATCCCCATCTCACTCCTCACTCGCCTAGACCGTAAACATATTTTGTCTAGTGACTTAGCCCCTACGTTATCATCTGCTCTTAAACGTTCCCCTTCACCCGTCCCTTTCGTTTTCGAACTGGCTTCGGCTTCGGCTACTACTACAGTAACACCATCTCTTTTCCCTGCTATTGGGCTTTAGTTTACACTACGCTACTTCCATGTTGTGTCGGCTCCTCTTTTTTTCTTTCGGTGGAAGGTTGAGGTTTAGGTTGAGGCTGAGAATTGGTCATAGTTGAAGGATGGTTTTGACTGGTTTTCTTTCTGACTGCCTGCTGCTTCGAGTTCTGTAGTGTTCAGCTTTAGCAATGAGAACAGTTGAGTTTACTTGGTCGAGATTAAGAGCCCTTCAAGGCTTCAACGCCACCAGAACACTGTGAGGTCTGGGACGCGGGTAATAAGCTGAGTAGTAGTACATATTTAATAATTACGCGTGGGCGTTCCTGGGCGTTCCAAGTCCTCGACCGTGTACAGGTCACTGCTGCCTGACCATGGCAGAATTACCAAGAGACTCGTCAGGTTTGTATTATATCCCCATCTATGTGTTGGGATTCTGATTCAAAAATTTTTATTACAAAACAGACATCAGGCCAGAGTCCTCGGACCACATGTCTAGCTATGAACCGTACGAGCTCTCACCAACAAGTCCTCGGCTTCGAGGAACCAATAATCCTTTGCTCTTACCTAGATATCGAAGACGGTCTGAATCGCCTCTGAGGTCAACTAGACACCACTTTTCGTCTTACATTCGAATTCGGAGATCACGCACGCTCTTGGTCGTACTCAAGTTCGTCATACCAAGCGCATTTCTCCTTTTGTTGCATGGATTCTATCTCTATGAACCACACATAGAGCTAGCGTTTTACTCAAGGAATTGGGTAACGCAGGAAATAGAGCCAATAAAACCTCTTTCGGGGTGCTTTGACCGTTCGCGCGTCAGCTCGAGGTATAACGTGTCCGAGGCAGTTTATGGACCGAAACGGACGGAGGTGCAGGCGGGGATGTCGTTGAGGTTTGGGTTGGATTGTTATGATCTGGCAGGGACAATTCAAAGCACTTCTTCGAGGCCGAAGACGGGTGAACACGCCGAGCGCACACAGTTCCACACGTACTGGCGTAGTGACCTTGCAAAGTTCGGTCCTCGACAGGAGTACATGCTCAAATCATTCTTCGCAACGCAAGACCTTACTTCTACTCGACTCGTTCTGTGGTCCAACGGGGACTTGATCACGGGGAATGAGATTCTGCAGGGGTACCTCAGGAGGTATCCCGAGGCGTTTTCGGCGCAGGTTGCGGATATTCCGACGTTGGCCAGGGGGACGGAGCTAGAGAACAGTAGTAGGTTGCACAGCAAGGACCAGAAAGCGTGGTTGGATGGGGATCTGATCAGGCTTTTGTTGCTTTGGAATTATGGAGGAGTATGGGTGGACATGGATTCTCTTTTGACGAGGGATTTGGAACCGTTGCTTGAGCATGAGTTTGTTACACAATGGGATTGTTACGGTTCGTCTCTTTCTTTTTACCTTTTCATTGTCTGATCATACAACTCAACTTGGGCTTCCAGATAAAAAGTACTCTGCATTCAACGGTGCACTCATGCGTTTCCGCCAACACTCACCCTACCTCTGCGAAGCCTTCCACATAATGGCAACCGACACTGCCCCTCGAGCAGGCTCAACAGACTGGGGCGCAATACTCTATTTCAAACTCTGGCGTCGTCTAGTAGCTGCCTCTATCCCTCCATTCAAAATCTTACCATTCTGCTTCAGCGACGCGCGCTCGTGTCGGCTTGACAACCGTCTCCCAGATCCTTTTGCGCCGGACAACGCCAAAGGAAAGTGGACTATGGGTCTCGGAATGGAAGAGGGCGGCGCGCTGGACGCTGTACTCGGGAAGGTGTTTGGGGTCCATTTGCATAACCAATGGGATAAAGAGTTTCCTAAGGACGGTTGGGTTGAGAGGTTGCTCTTGAGGAGGTACGAGAGGAAGTTGGGCAAGAGAGATGAGGGTATAGACGAGCTATAAGCAAGTCTTTGGGGATATTGAGTACACCATATAATGGGGAGTAAGTACCATAGTGTATTATTGTTATAGCTAATCGTCATCACAGTCTATATCCTAATTGTATGCTTTCAAGTGAAAAGTACAAGATTTTGGAATAAACATGCATTCTGAAGCCCCCGAGAGTCTGCGTGCGGTGTCAGGACCGAAAAGCTGAAGCAAGGTTGAATGCAACTCGCGCCCCAGACCTCCACCTCCACCCACTTCCACCCGGCCGCTTGTATGTTATCTCTCAGGCGACTTTGGTCCTTCACGAACGCGTCCCTGTGCTCTTTGCCTGCCAACTTGTACAATCAATGCAGTCTGCCTTATCGGAGATGAGCTCAATGTACATTGTACATCTACGCCATTGAAGCACTCAGCAATATACAAAACGTCATCTACAGTGAAGGACCTCAAAAGGCTTCTCAGCAAACTTCCGAGATTCCGATGGTGGTCCTCACCACCACTCCGCCTCTATTTGAAGTCCGCATTCAACAGGTATCTACCTCCTTATCGCAGTGTTATACAGAGCTAAACTGAGAAAAAGTAAACTTGCATTTGCCGTTTTCAGCGCCATGGAGTTGGGCCGCAAAATCTCTTTAAATTTACTATTCACGGACGCTACAAGTCGCTGCGGCAGGCCGGAACTTCGAACGCGCTGAAGGACCTGTGTAACATAGGACGGAGACTCGACTCCTAATCAAGTACTACCTATTCTCCTCGGTATCTCCATAGGTGCTGTCCAATCTCTCTCCTCGGCGTCCTCGCGAAGCTTTGCAACTTGTAGCTTCTGGTACATATAAGCAAGTCATCAGGGTCGCATCACCGCGGACCGCCGACTCCCTTCTCTATGGAAACCAGACTGCGCAATTCGACCTCTTACTCGGTTGCTCGGGTAAATATATTGGGAAAAGACGCATCAGCTTCTCCTGTCTGCTCCCGCTCCTCCCAAGTGTGCTCGCTCAACCGACGTCTCAGAAGCTCTGGACGTCGCAACACGCGGTATATCTCGGTAGTACTAGAAGGCACGAGCTATTGAGCCCGAGTTCATTGCACTAGTGCTGTTACACCTTCCATCGCCCAGAGACCTTTACCAGACTTTTACCGTAACCCAGTACAAACGTCCAGGCGGCGGTTAGTCTGCTCAGGGGTCCCCCAAGCGTCCTCACCGAGCCCCGACATCCCTTTCAGGCTTACCCCCTGCAGCAGCTCCCGTAGAGTTGCGGAGCTCTATTGGAAGGAAGCGGAGAACTTTGAAGGGTGGAGAGGGGGTAGGGTCAGTCCATGGATACTGACCATAAGCGTTCCGACACACGGCCGGAGCATCTTACACAGTTTTACACCCGCAATATTGATTATGTTCATTGATAGTGCACTACTGAAATTAGTGACTCGAACCTTTCTCGGACAACATGAACTGCAGGGTATGATTCGGGTATGCTACAAGTAATAAGACGAAGCAGGTTCCTCATAAGATGGAAACGTTCTGCTCTGAAGAAATGAGGTCAATGGTGTAACAAAATAGCCATCGTGTACTACACAAGACTACACAATGTATCTGAATTAATCGATTATAATATGCTCCGCTTAGACTAAGTCTGCGAGGCATTTTTTGTAGAGAGAATAATCTGACTTATAACGATATTAAGATAGAAAGGTGAAGTGAGTGGCCAGCCCCTCTAAGAAAAGTGTTGAAACTGGATCTTGAAAAGCCAGCCAGTCCTCCATCAAACCGCGAGCGTTTGCTTGTAATCTATCGACTCCGAGCTAGGTTCTGCAAGCCATTCGGATCTTGCGGCCTTTGATAGATCGGAATCATCCTGCCTCTCTGTGTTTACAGAAATCACCATGGCCTAGAAAAGCAACGAGACAATCATTCAAAAATTCTGGCGAGAATCGGGCGTGAAATAAATGCATACCTCAGGCTCGCCCTGTGATACATATCATAGAAACGATTCATAAGTCATTCAAATTCCCATCTCAGGTAGTAACCTGGAGCACGTACACGTTTATGCATAGACCGTAGCTGGAAGCTCGTGTTTTGACCGCCAGTAGGTTCTGACCATGTATTATTTGTAGAGGTCACTTCAGTTCCGGAAGAGGATTTTCGTTGGTTCAGGCTCGAAAGGACGGAGTTCACGTAGACTATGTGCCGTCGAAGGAGTCAGTTAATGATTTGTTCCTCAATGATCCTGTAAACTTACTTTTTGGCTGAGGAGCAGGGACGACAAGACGTGTCAACGATGGTCATCAAAAGAAAAACTAAATTGAAGCATACGATAAGAAAACTAAACAGAATATGAATGCCCGTGTTTGGCTGTTGAAAGAGGTCGTCAGCGAAATTAGTATTCCAGGTTTTGGGGTTTGATGACCCGTTGACGAGGCGGGAACGTACTGATGCAATGAAAAAGATGAATTCTAGCAATGCAGCCAATGCGGTGAGCATACCATTGGCAATGGTGACTAGAAAAGATTCATATCATGTCAATGACCGTGCATGGACCATCGCCGCTAACTTTGTACCGACTTCGAATAAGCTTATTGATGAGCAATTCTGTTTGACGGAATCCAGAATTATTTCTGCCGCGGAGCTACGATAGATATTGGATGTCATTTCTCAATGCAGTCGGGATACGGCTCAGGAATGCGTACGTGGAAGGTCAATATCAATGTGGTGAGCACATCGACAAAGGCGCTGGATACGAGCCATGGGTATACAATCGGATCAAGACGGTGGAATTCATTCATTCCGTTGATAAGGGCTACGAGAGGTCTCAGCGTTCTTGATGATTTCATGAATCTCGTTGATACGCACTTAGGCCGATTGCCGTTCCTAAAGTACAGACTGGATTCGAGTTAGATTCAAGTTCTTGATGGAGAAATGAAAGTACTGACGTCCGCAAGTAATCGAGCAAGCACCTACTATGTAACCCAACCAAGGCTATGACAGGACAATCTATGAAAACAGACACCTTGCTAAATCGAACTTGAGGTACCGACCTTTTGCGTGATGATCTTGACTCGTCGCGCGAAGAACAGTTGGCAAGATGTTGCTATAATGGTCTAAACAAAAATGACGTCATTTGCAGTTCAGTGGATAACCATTGAGGAACTGACAACGAAAATGGGGTCTATATATTGAGGAAGGTCCTTGAGCGGGCTATGCACGATGGTAAACAGCAGTGTGAAATGCTCACCCATGATCAGAACTATTTGTTACAAATAGTCAGCGACTGAGCAAAGAAAGATGTGCAAGATATGCAAAAATTCAACTAACCCCATGGGATCACGTTGAAAGCAGCCAGGTTGCCTAGAGAGACTCTGGTTCAGCGAACGTGGACGCGATTTCATTGAGGACGAGGTACCGAAGTCATTTATGACGAGATCGTACTGTTCGGCATTAGCTCTAAACCATACCCCGAATACCATCTAAAAGCGGACTCACAATCCAATCTATGGCAAATACAGTGCTATCGGGATCATTCAGCACTGCACCTGTAGCTCTCATCATCTGAGACCACCTCACCTTGCAGTGTCCATGATAAGAAGGAAAAACACCTGAAACCTTTCTCAATATCTCGAGCAGCCAGCCAAACATTGAAACTTACAAAGTATCTAGTGAACATCGGGTCCCTAAAAAGGAGAAAGGATGAGAATGGGAATGAGAGAGCGATGAACTGCATTACTTGTTGTAACGCGTCCAGTAATAATACGTCTGTTGATATAGTGGATATCATGAGGAAGCATTACTGTGTCCCGGAGAAAAAGATATCTTACCTGGAGGACCGTGCAGCCGTATAGCTAATCCATCAAACATTGATTAGGTGTAACTTATGGTGAACGCAAGGAAGAATGACTCACCATGCAACTCACGAATACGCCAGCCTTGTGAGCTTAGTATTACTTCCAAAGTTCGCAATTTAACCTTTAGAAAACTCACCAGTGACGGGCCATGAGCTATTACAGACAAGACATACTTAGAGATTAAAACGTAGAATTGTCTGGAAACAACCACTCACAAAGTGCGATTGGGCTCCCCATGAGAACAGAACAAGTCCAAAGCTACTGACACCGTGGCAGAGTGAGCGGACGGAGGAACACGTTCCCCCTCTTCTTGCTCTGCTTTTTTAGTGTAAACTCAATACATATATGAACGCATATCGGGCACGATCTCGACTGCGTTGAAAGTTTCTGATTGTTGTTATGACCCGCGTCCGGAGAAACATACTGTTAAGGGCTGCCAAGGGTCAGCGAAAGCGAATCGGTGCCGGTCCCTGGTGTACTAAGAATTGCTTCTCAACTTTCTACCATACGACGCCTATGTACGAGAGAGTACTTGTCCGAGCTGAAGCACGAAGTATTAGACACCTAGACACTCGAGTATACATCGCGCTAGTCATTCGGTCTTGTCAGTATTTGTTAAGCGCTAATGTTCCATATCGAGAGCAGATCGAGAGCCGCTGGACTCAAGTAAAAGCACAACAAGGCAAGTGCTGAAGCGACGCTAGATCTGGGGTACACATACACACATGCACGAACTTCGAAGGGGTCAAGCTCATATATCTTGCAGCGAAGATCTTCTTTGTCGCTCCATAGACGGAGGTATCCCCACGGTTCATACGGATGCTGATTGTGGGTGTTCAGCTTTGATACTATGCCAAGCGACCGCAGGCCCAGATTCCATTGCGTTCACCGTTCTCCCGCTGCCACCTGTACCAGTTTTCAATGAGCCACGTCGCCAGACAAGGTTTGAACTTGCTCAAGTTCGCACAACATAGGCTTGCACATACCTTACAGAGTATTAAGTATTCTTACCAGCATGGCTCGTAGAGCAACTCCTTGGGTTCAATGGTAAGCGACGTTTAAAAAATCGAGTCGGTGGCCGTTTAAGCAGCCTAAATTTCCATAAGGACCAATTTAGTGCGGTTCGGAAGTCCCAGAGGTCCCTTACCCTTGTCTTCACCTTGTCTCTGGTCTCGGCTCTACGCGTACATGCGAGTCGTGACTCGTCGTGCGCGTGTCATGTACCCTGAAAATCGTTCAAACTGGCAGTTGAAGTAACTTATAGACTTGCAGTGGCGTCTAGCGCTCCTCTAGTGAAGATACGAAGCCTAGAGTGGCATATGAAAATCAGAGAAGTTTGCTCTGGACCTCTGATGTTTACTAGTAGTAGTACGATGAAACCGGTCGGGACTCGGGACTGAACGTACTCAGCTGAACCAATACTGACCGCCACATGACTCGGAGAATTGGCTGACTAAGACAAAAATTCTTCTACTCCGAGCAACGGCCCGGAGCCTAGCATTTCTCCTACGCACGACGGCGTCGGGTTCAGAGCTATCACAAAGACATCCAGCAAGTAAGGGTGTATACTATAGTATACATGTACTGAATGCCTTGTATGTAAACGTGTACCTACAATCGTTGGAAAACAAGAACACTGTCTACTAATGAATGATGAATGATGAGGTTGTACAGTCAAGTAGTCACAAAATTATAAGGATGTGGTATAGAGCAATACATTTCTGACCTGTGCTTTCAAGAACAATCTTAGACACCCTGACCGTCCTCCCAACCCGATTTCCCGTCCTTGGGCGGCATGTCGGTCATAGCGTGTCTTTCCGTGCTGACGGTGATCACCATAGGCTACGAAGAAAGAATTACTGTTAAAGGCACCTCGCGTCGATAAAAGAAGATAACTACATACATCAGGATCGCCCTACAATGCGGAAAATTTATCTTTAGCGTGCTTAGTGGAGAACTGAATCCAAGGTACGTACACGTCGAGTAGATCGCAGCTGAATTGTCGTTGCCGGACCAGAAGGCTCTGACCAGGAGTTGGTAGGCTGGCTCTCTGAGCTGGATACTTTCCTTTGGTTCAGACTTGCTAGGACTGAATTGACGTAGACTGAGATTTTGACACTGTCAGTTCAGTCAGACAACGTAAATAGAAGTGATCTTACCTTTGGGCTGTGCAAGGAAGCGCAAGGGGGTATGAGCAACGGATAAAAATCAGTAAAAAAGAAGGGTTGACATACAATCAAGAAACTGAACATGATATGGATACCGGTATTGGGCTATAGAATTGCGGGTATAAGCGCTGATGTCTTCGCCGTCAAATGCCAGATTCAGCTTGGAACGTACCGACGCTATGAACAGAATGAATTCGAGTATAGCAGCTACAGCGGTAAGCATGCCGTTGGCAATGGTAACTAAACAGATGCATCAGAAATAAGCGAACACGTATGATGCTCCAGGCTTACTTCGAATCAGTTTATTGATGAGCAATTCTGTTTGGCGGAATCCGCTGCGATTGTTCTTTTTCCGCAACTGACATGGCCATATGGATGTAAATCAACATTCTAGACACGGAGATAAGACACAGATACATACGGCAATGGTCAAGATTGTTGTTGTAAGGAGGTCGACGAATGCGCTCGACACAAGCCAGGGGTATACGATTGGATCAAGTCGGTGGAATTCGTTCATAGCCGTAACAATAGCTGGGAAAGTCGGAGCAAGTCATCCGTTTGAGAAAGAAAAAAGTCCTTAAAGAGAATGCGGCACGTACTCAGGCCAACCGCTGTTCCGAGTGTACATACTACTTGCGGGTAAGTCGACAATTGAATAGGAACAAATTTAATCCTTACATCCGCATGCAATAGAGAAACCAGCGACTACGAGACCTAACCACAACTGTATTGAGATTTGTGTCAGTATTTTCCGCGTGCCGTCCGTTGAACCGAAACTCACCTTTTCCGTAATGATCCTGACTCGCCTAGCATAGTACAGCTGGCAAGTGGTCGCTATTATACACTGAGCGACATCAGCTCAGATTTACAGCTACAAACCATGGGCTGAAGGGATACTAACGACGAATACAGGATCTAAAAACGCTTCAGATTCGTGTGGATCGATAATAAAAGCCCTGGGTACTCACCCATGACGAGTTCTGGACCGACGCAATAGCTTATAAGCTCTGATAGGAAGAGTGAAGCGAGAGTGGCACTCACTCCATGTCACAACGTTGAAGGCTGCCAGATCAGCTGAAGAAAGAGCCAATCAGCCAATGGCAACGAAAGATACATAGAGTACGTACCGAAGTTATTCACCAAAAGATCATACTATTTACGAAATTGCAGTTCATTCACATTAGTACTTGTTTCACGATAACTCGAACAGCACTCACGATCCAGTAAATGGAGAATATTGTGCTGTGACAATTGGTCAGTTTGTCGATGCTATCTTGATAACGTCTTCTTTACCCAAGGGTGTCCATGACAAGCAGGAAGATAACCTGCGCATCATTTCAGTGTAAGCGTGCGCCAAAAGACCACATAACGTAGAACCATACCATATATCTGGTCCAGTACGGATCTCTTGAGAGAGGAGTTAGACATTTTGAGAACCAAACAGATGCTAATACTTTACTTTCGGTAACGCGTCAAATAGTAGTAGGTCTGTTCTCGACTTTTTTAGTAAGAGCAATTCCCTCGTACTTCCGATTCAGGAGAATACGCTACCTGAAGAATAGTACATCCGTAGAGCTGAGTTTATTGCCAATAATGGATCAGTTCAGGTGAGAAGGGAGCAGTGTAATTTCACGCACCATGCAGCATAGGAACACGCCGACCTATTCGATTCTTTGATTAGCCCTTAGACTCTCCGAAGGTAAGACTTATGTATTCACCAGTGAAGGCCCATGAGCTGTGAATGAACAGTCAATTAGCTTTCTAGCAGTTAGCGATGTCAAAAGAGGACACACATAGAGCAATGGGGCTCGTCATCTTGCAAAGTGACTAAGAGTAAGCAGGGAAGCAAGTTGACAGGGTATACCAAGGAGAATGCCCAGAGACGTAGACCTGTTTATTTAACTAGATCTGACGCAATTTACTTATGTCGGCATGTTTTCATCCTGGGATAGTCCAGTGATAGTCCTGGAATCTGGCTGACGAATTTTCAATTTTTTGATTGTCGTCAGGGTTAGTCCAGCATTGACGCTCAGATTGATGGTACATATTGAAGACCGGTTGGCACCGCGCGGCTGGAACGGATTCTTATGAACGGTCGCAGCTGTATGTATCAGAAGGCAAGCTGTATCATTCAATATGTTTTTGTCAGTGATGGACATGGACATTTACGGCGTGCACGGGATAACTCACCCCAAGGCCAAGTTTCGAGCTACTGCTGAGTTCTCGTTTAAGAGGCAGGAAGCAGAGTCTCCGCATCGGATCGAAGAACCAGTAACGCATCAATAGAGCAGTGCAGCCTACTGCAGCTCAGAAAGGAAAGAAGAATCCTGTTTACGACCCTGGGTAGCCTTCGTCGTACTAGGGTCGACCAATAGTGGGAACAATTGCACTACCGCGGATACCATAAATTCGGGGATAAAGCTGGATAACATTGGATTACAGTAAGCTTACAGATCTTGGATTCTTGTAACGAGTCAGCGCCAGTGACCAGTCTGAATCTCGTTCATCACTCAACTTGAATTCGATAGCTTTGGGGCGACACCTTCAAGCAACAGAGAAACAAAAAAGAAGTATCAGTCACTTGTCTACCGTCATTCAAACGTATGAAGATCTATGCTGGCTTCTCCCGAGTCCCATCAGCTTCACTGGTATGCCAGGAACTCATCATCTTGAAATCAATTGAAGAGTCAATGAAGCTCGGAATTAAACAAAGCCAACCGAGGGTCCGAGATGTACTTACCAGCACTGCACTTGCGTCCAATAGAAGAGCTCTACCTGAGAAAAATAAAAGCTAGCGCTCATCCCAAGTGCATCCAAGAAAGCGCGAGAATAGTTTCAAGCTGATATCGGATAGTCAGAACTTCTGCCTCGTCAACACATCGTATTCAAGTACGTACGGTCTGACATTCTGAATCATCGGCGGTGTGGTATTCAATACATACTGTAGGTTGGAAGAAATATATGTACCGGAGGCACATGCTCTGAGTGACAATTCATTTATTAGAGACCTCCAGTGAGCGATTTAGAAGCGGTCAAAAACTGACAGTTGTCCAATGTCCAGCAATCACGAGAACCAAAGACTCCACGATATCGTCAATTTGAAGATCAGTGTATCATACTTTACTGTCTTTTGCTTATTGCCCCCGTTGCTCAGCAGGTCCCTGAGCCTTCGAATGCTGCCAGTGATGGTTGTACTTTAAGGACTTGTGGGGCCCAACTCGCGCCTGCTAAAGATAGAGCGTCAGGTAAGCCGTCGATATTTCCTGGTCCTCTGACGTGGAGCCGCCTTGAGAAATGCTTAGCGCAGGCAGAGCACCGTATGCACGCTAGAAGACTGCCCAATGGCTTTAGACGACTTTGTCCCATCAGTAAACTTGCGGAGGTCGGTGAGTGGGTCGTGCGTGAGAATCTGTGCGAACGGGCACCTTACATAATTTGAAGTTTAATATCTGTGTTTCACGGTCGACTCGAGGGTGAGGCATTGTGAACGACCCTGGAGAGCCCTTGAGTGACTCGCAGTCACGGATCGTCAGATAGCTCTATCATTAAAGCGGAAATTGCAGGTTGCCAATAAATTGCTACCGTCACGGTTAACACGGTTAACGTTAACCTTCAGACCCTTCGGCAACTTCAAGATGTGCTGAGATTCAGTCTGAGTCCGCACATCTCCTCACATCTCCTGCACATCTCGGTAAGGACAATGTCATAGTGCTTAATCAACCCTGAAAGCTCCAACCAACCAAGACATGCCAGAACGGGGTACAACTGACGAGACGGGACCAGACCTGACGTCGGGACCGAGAACAGACGGCCTAACTGCAGATCTCTTTCTTTTTATTAGAAAAAGGTTGCCGTTTAACCACCAGAGGCTCAGCCGAGCTCGGTTGGCTGCTTGAAATTTTTAACAACTCGCAAATTTTTGCCCTTACTTTTGCTGAGCTCATTTTCTCCCCGTACTTAGAGTCAAGTGTAGGGTCGATTCCTGAGTACATCACCCCGATTTGTCTGTTTGTCGGCGGAGTTCATCCTTCCAACTTCTATCTGATAACAAAACTCTCTTGTGAGCAGACAACAGAATAGAAAGAGTCGTTTCCAGACCGATTAAGTAACTCGTGCATCTATACTTTATCTTGTCCCTGCGTGGGACTGCTCCCAATTGTGATGAACGCATGAACCTAAAGCTTAGGCTGACAGGTTATTTCTTTATGTTTCTTTATCGTGTACACCATGTACAACCCATGGGAGGTTACCCCCACTATTCTTTGGATCTACCTGATCAATCTTTGATGCTAGGACCCAAAGACCGCGAACGGTGGTAGAAAACGAGAGATCGCCATATCCTACACTAATTATAGCGTGAATAGAATACATAAGGTACTTTTGAAGATCGCGAACTGTCATGTCGTGGTCCCTGCCATCTCGATGTCTTGACCTTGTTGCCTGACCTTGCTCTGATCGACAACATATGACAACATCGAGATATTCTCATCACATCTAACAAGTCATCAGAATTCGGATAGCAATTGGCAGTGTAAAAGAAAACACTCACAGCCTCGAGATACTCTGCTCGCACTCTCCAAGACCTTTTTGCAACACCCTAAGCACACTTGCGTACTCTCCCGACCTCTCCCTGAGATGTCTACCATGCGTCATCAAGAGCGTATTCGCCCATAGAAGATCAAACTCCAAATGTGGCGTCCGTTGAATATGCTCCCCGACGAACCTCAGCAACGTCGGCACATACATCACTGGTAGCTGCCTCACAACTAAACGAATATCCCCGCTCGGCACACTTTCATACACACGCTGTATGAGCGGAGCCTCGTTCAGTCTGAAAGCCATAACGAGTGCTTTAAGAAACTCTCGCGAAGCGAGGACCTCAAGAACAGATTCCGGCGTCAAGTCAATGGTGAGATCAAAGGGATCGAAGGACACCGTGTCGTCAAGGCTATATATTAATAAGCCCTCGGTGGAAGCAGCAGCCCACGCTCGCCCCGTAGGGCTGAACCTAACGCACTTGGTTCTCGCCTCTTGCCTATACCTCCGTATAGACATGTCTTTCGCACCCCTCGAAGCCCCCGGTAGACTTTCATCCAACCTGTCAGCCAAATCCTCCTCATCTCCACGCGAGTCAATTAAATCAACGTTAATCCCAGCCTCGTTCACGCGGCGTGAGTCAAGGAACTCTTGCGTTCCGTCAAGAGAAAGGTTTTCCGAGATCTGCCACTTGCGGACCATCACACCCTCACCCTCTCGAGTGTCATACAAACAAACGTATTTGCTGTTTCCACCGGCCAACACACATTTACCATCCGCAGTGTACGTGAGACTAGTGAAGGCTTTCCCAGAGGTACTGTTGGCTGCAGACATTCGGTCATCAGCCTTCCTTCCACCAGAGATATCTTTCCGGCCTTCAATGACATTGGTCTGCTTGGAATTTTGTACGTCGAAGAAGATAATCTGACCATCTAACGTAGAACACGCGAGTTCCCGTCCATCAGGTCTCCATCCAAGAGCCAGTGCATCCGAGTTGAGGGTGAACGGCTCGACAGCATGCGACCGGCCAAATACGTTCCATACACGGGCTGTACGATCCCAGGATGCGCTCGCAAGTTGATTTGCGCCTGAGGGGCAAAACGTTAACGCACTAATAGGGCCTTCGTGCCCGGTAAGGATATCGAGAAGTTTGCCCGTCTGGACGGACCATAGGAAGATCTCGAAGGAATCCGCTGAGCCCGCGGCGAGAACTTCTCCAGATGGATCTACAGCAAGACAGGAAAATTGTACTGGGGAAGGAGAGGTGAACGTGCGGAAGTTGCGGTACCGTACAAGGTCATATGCACGGACTGTTCCGTCTAGACTCGCACTGAAGACTATAGAACCGTATTTGGCAAACTCGACGGAGGATACAGGGGCGGAGTGCTCGGAAAAGGTGACAAAACAGAAACCAGAGTGAGTTGACCATATTTTGACTTTACCGTCGTCACCACCTGTAGCAATAGTTTGCCCATCTGGTGCGTAGGATAGGGTGTTCATATCGAAGAAATGACCTTGTTGTTTGAGAACGTAGGATTCAGACTGCCACTCCCAGACTAACAGTTGACCAAGCTTCCGAGCACCGAAAGCGAGCCATTCGCCAGAAGGATTTATAGCAACAGAAGAAATTTTTTCAGACGAGATGCTGAGGGTGTGAATAGAGGTGAACGAGGGCATCTCCCATAAGCCGAAAATACCCGAAGAGAACCCTACGACGAGGAGAGAGGTGGAAGGATGGAAGGTAGTGCAGACGACCTTGGAACGGTCTGTGTGGTTGAAGTAGTTTCGTTTGAAGACGCCCCAGCGAGTATTGATGATGCGATCGGAGCTACCAGAGGAAGTGGAGGCAATAGGGAGGGGAGAATCGGAGTCAGAGTCAGACTCAATGTCGGAAGAGGACTCTTTGCCTTTCCAGACAAAGACTGCACCGTCACGGCTTACAGTGTAGATCTGGTTAAAATTTCGGATTTAGATGTGGGTCCATAGTAGAAATAAATGAGAACGCACGGTGTTGCTATCCTGCGAGAAATAAGCTCCGAGAACGGCGTCCCTGTGCCCTGCGAACGTTTTTGGTCTAAATCCCTCAACGGGATCAAGCGTATACAGTCGCGCAGTCATATCACGCGAAGTAGAGATAAAACATCTAAAGAGGCGTCAATAACGACTAAATTGTAGCTAAATGTACTACTCACTTTGAATCTTTCGCCCACTGAATACTCAATACATCGTCATGATGGCCAGTATATGTCCTATGCAACACAAACGGAGCGAACTCGCGCGCGAGATGGTTAGGCGTTTTCCAGACTTGAATGTGTGCACCATGGGTCACTGCTATATACCTAGAAGTACGTGAGCTTCATTCACATTGAACCCAGCGAACGTTTTACTTGCTTTCCGTTGGGAGAAAACTTGACATCTTCAACAGGTTTTTGAAAATTAAAATGGTGCAGCACAACTCCTCGTTTGAAATTTACTAGCAATGCTCGACCATCTGAAAAGAGTACATTGAGTCGACGTATGAGATGTGTACCATCTACACTAAGACGCACCTTCGTCCACACTAATCAAGATTTTCGCATCGGGGCTGAGAGCGATAGCTCTTATGTTCTTTCGGTTCTCGAAAGCGAATGTTGACGATACATTACTATCAGAAAAAAAATTTTCAGTAGCTGAAGCAAGAAGCATCCGCTTTAGCACGTACTTGACGAGGTCAAAAACTGAGACTCGATTGCCTACAGGACTCAGCAGAGAATTCTCGTCTGGCGTAAAAAGTATATTTCCCTGTCGATATACGGTCCCGCATATATTGGAAAACTAGATTAACGAGTCTGCCGTTGAGTTTCTCGTGAATGATGATGTTTCGATGACAATGATACTGCCCACCTTGAAGTTCGCTTTCATTGGGGGGAGAAGAGAGGAACTTTTTACACAGCCACACATCTCTTTCTTTACCTCATGCACTCACTGTCAGCTTCTCTCAATGCATACCTATGTCCTTCATATTGGGAGCACTGCGATGAGATAGTTCACTCTGCTTCGTATTCGAAGATGATTTAAACACTGCTGTAGGATATAGTACAGGTGTGAAATAATAATACATGTTTCATTTACATTCCAGTACATGTCTTACTGCAACCCAGGCTACGCTCCGCCTTCAATCCGCTCTGACTGCCTATATACAACGACATTGGCTTCACTGGGGTTTCGACAACACTGTAAACAACACAGTTACTCTTAGCCTCTATCCAATGTCACAGTCGTAGCGAGCTAACCTTTCTTATTATAGCTATCCACCTTTCTAAAACCATAGTAATACACAAGCGAACTAGCTCCCATCGCCGCTAGAACACCGAGAAACTGCGGAACCCATCAGCGTGTGCGAATGAATTAATGAAGGTCAAGGCAATTGCAAGGACATACGACATTTGATTTCTTCGGCATTCTGGATGGGCTAACACCAGGTGTAACAAAGCCCGGGGCCGCAGCAGCTCGAAATCGGGGTGTAGGATACATAATGAATCTGATAGTCGTCGACGGTCGTAAAAGCTGTATCCAATCGAATGTGGCTTGGGTCTGGGTTTATATCCATATGAAATGAATACGGTGGAGAGATTGAGGTCATGCCGAGGCTGGAAAAGGTCATTGCTGACGGCGGTCAGCACACCTTGAAACAAAGTATATCACGCGCCCTTCAAAGCGCCACGCACCCTTCAAAGCGCCACGCACCACGGCCGAGATGCCTGAGGCCTTGGGGTCATGAAAGACGCTCAACATGTAATCGCACTCAATCCCGAGATGTATACCAGGAAACATCCTTCTGCAAATCGGCCAGTTCGTCTTGTAAACATACCTTATGTACACTAGAATACAGAAAGGAACACGGGGATGAGTTGACCGTTACAACTTGAGCCATTCCTCTGGACTCGGCAGAACCTTCCGACCTTCCTCCATTGCCTCCTTGAAAGGCGAAGGAACACGAGACCAATCCCCACACTGTTACCACACACCACCGATTCCTTACGCATGCATATCAACAGATAGCCCCGCCAGTCGCGATCGGTAGGTTGGTGGAAGGGCGTGTTCGAATCAACGTCGGGACATAAGTCCGATAGAGGGGTGGAGGGGTTGGCCTCAGTGCATCCAGTAGAGAACATGGGAGCTTTGAGGCGAGGAATAGGAAGAGGTCTTGCCCAGGTCAGAATATGGTTACTGAAACTGCCGACAAGCCGAAAACATCCGGAGCAGTGGTAGCAAGGGACCAGGGAGCAGAGGACACCAACTTCCCACTGAGAATAGCCGTCTCCGAGTGCGGCTCAACCAGTGCAGATAGAAAGACCTTGAGAAATTCCGGGGTCAGGCTGTCGAAGCTGTCGAGAACTTTTGTCTCCGATGCAGAGGTAGGGAGTTCGCAGGGTTTTGAGCGTTACGGTTTCAACAGCGGATGAAATGAGTTCAGAAGTGGTTGGCAGGGCGAGGAAGACTGCGTGGAGCAAGCATCCAGTTACACTCCTCCATCGTCTGAGGTTCTGACCATCTCAAGTACTTGATTCCTCGTATCCCTCCAGGAAAATCTCTTTTGCAGATTTCTCTGGCATATCCTCAGAACCGCCCAGCCCAGCCTCTCACGTAGAGGCACATAATTACCTCTGCATTTCCTTCTCCGTCATCACGAGCGTAATTACGATCGGAGTCGTCATCCTTGAGGTTTTCATAGAGTTCCTGAAGGGGTGGCCAGATCTCAGCGAGTGAAATGGCAGAAAAGGGAAAGACAGCCTCCATCCTCAGTGAAAGCGAAATGAAATGTATTATGCGCAATTACTTTGGCTTTTGACGTCTTAGCCATCGATATGGACATTGTTGTGCTTGTGATTCGTCGGTCCTATAAAGATACATTTTTAATAACGAAGCTCTCTAGAAAGGTAAGAAAAAGAGGTATTCACCTAGTAATAGACATATAATCAGGCCACGTAAAGCCTAAGCATACACACCCAGTGACCAGTCCTCCCTATTTTCTGTCTTCAGGTTCAATACGAGCCTACAATCCGATTCCCATCCTTTGTAGGAGCAAGATATCTCGGAGGATTGTACCTTCCTTCAGGTTATTTAGTACTAGTTTAAGTCTTAGTCTACTTATTGGAACTTCAAAACTAAGAACAAGACGTACCTGTCAAAGCGAACATGACTCCATCCCCTACGAGCCTACGATCTGATTCTCATCCTTTGCAGGGACAAAGTAAGTATCTCGAAGGATCGTACCTTCCTTCAGATCATTATACCTCGCCTTGTATGCGTCATATAGAAGCCTGTAACTGACGATTTAGTCTAAGTCTACTGGAGTTGCAAAAGCAAGAACATGGACGTACCAAAATCGTGCAGAAGGTTTCCTAGCAAGGCGCACATCCATGATCCTCCCTAAGTCCTTTGATCTCGGTACCGTAATCCATTGGCGTTTATGCAAGTGTCCACTGTCAATCGGATATCTTCGTCATCCAGTACGCAAAGACGATATAGATTCTAAAGCAACAACGATAGCATTGGCAATGCTCCGCTCCAAACTCGGCATACCAACTGCCAGTGAGTACTCGGATCCCCTCAAGGTTCAGCTGCCAGGCACTTGAAGCGATGAGCGTTGGATCTCGAAGCTTGCAAAACCCCTTGCGTGCGGTTTAAGGTACCATCCATGTACTTATGCACAGCAGATACACATAATCGCTAAGCATAGAAGGCAGGGCCAGGAGTTGACGTTGAGCCACGACCATCCCGGAAAGGAGAAAACGGAGGAGCTAAGCACGGCTATCATAAAAGTTACCGGCGGTGCTAAGCTGTTGTAAGCACCGACTAACGCCGACGTCGGCGAGCTTTCCGCAGATTACCTAATACCTATGTAATCTCCGCGCTCATTTTCGGCCGAACACTTCGCCATTCGGTTCTCAACGGTCAACTGAGCCTGAACTGAGCTTTCTCGCATTCTGCTTTCCGTTCTATTCTGTTCATCTCGATTCTCCAGCTCTTCAAATGGAATTGGATATGCTCTATCCATGGCCATTGGTTCACTCAGCAGCGACCAATCAGACGTTATCTTGTTCGCCGCTGACAGACTCTGTTCACTGGAGGGTAACCTGACCAATGAATGACCGTGACCTTGGCCGCGAGGGACAGTGGACACGCGTGCGTCCATCAAACGAGACGATTCTCAAGCTAAGTTTCTGAATCCTCGGGCACGACTTTCCATATCGTCTCTGCTGGCACACCACTGCCAGTCTTGAGGTCTGTATATCAAATACCGCTGAACTTCCCGAGTCCAACGTTTTCAGCCCCGGAGGCCTCCGGAGGTAACGCGTACGCTTCTCAGTTCCCTGCGGCCTGATCATTGACATGAGTTGAATCTTCTTGGCATATGTAGGCTGTAGCTATGAAACGGGATCCTCCCCTATATCCTCTCCTCACCCTCACGACGGTTGACGGTTCCCGCGCTCGTCTTGCTTGTGACTTGTGGACGCCGGAAGGTCTTTTTCATATTCAAAATCTGATTCTGGTAATTGATACTAGGACCTCGGAAGTTGACTTGGACCACCCCCTGGAAATTGGTTGGACCTTGTGATTATGACTCGGATTCGATGGTTCGATTTACGATTTTACGATTTTACTCTGGTCAACGGGTTACGGGGTAACGTTTAGGTTTCTTCCAAGACACGACGCGATACATATGCATGCGTATTGCGTATTAATGCGAACGCGAACGTTGCACACGCTGTACTTAGACTGCAGCTCAGTTCAGCTCTTATGATTTAGGTAGCGTCTACGACTCGGTTAAACCTGTAGTCAAGACGTACATAGATATGTCGAAACCTTCGCTTCTGTCGCAATCGGTCCTAGTTCGTCCGAATCGTCCCCGTGTCTCTCGTCGCTCACCCAATCACCGAAGTTCAAGTGCGTCGCACAACCGTCACCCGTAACCCACAACCCGGTCTAAATACTTACCGTCTGCTCATCATTCTACCCCCTGTTCTGTCAACACGCACACACGATCGGACGCGAGTCGTTTCTCTGAGTCATCATGACTCAGTCTGGCTCTTAGTTCAGTATGATRCTCTCATGCAATGCATTGAATATTGAATATTCGTTCGGAATAACAAATACCCCGTCAAACTCGCTGACACTTACACTGATGCTAACACAGTGGCACCACACTGACCCCATCCCATGTACATACATACATTCCTCGTCCGAAGCTCTTCTCTTCTCTTCTCATTCAAGCCAAGCAACCAAGCAAGTCGGCGATAAGGGTGATAAGATCCCCCCACTCAAAAAGTGTCTGTTAGTGATCCTCGGGAAGAAAGGATACCGGGGGTGGGGGTTTTAGTTTTGCTTTTGGTCTGTCTTTCTTTCTTTCAAACATCGAACGATAAACGGGTTTAAATCTCTCAGTGGCACTCTCATTCTCATGATTTTTCATACTTCTTGGCTTCGCCGACGTTTCTCCCACCGATATGATATCCTTAAGTAACATGTCTCTCACTGTCATCATGATCTTATCGCGTTAAAGTGGTTCCTCCCTGTGTTCACCCACAGAGCCCCTGGAGCCCGACAAGTCACAACTCAAAAGTTCAAAAGGATCCGATGCGCGGTGGTACTTACTTACTGGTAATGACATCCCGGGGACTCGCAATTGCATCATAACCATGAACTCCCTACGATTGCGACTCGGGAACCTTGTCTCTTTCGTCTACCCAGCTAGGCTGCTAGGCTAGAAAATTCGAGCTCGAACTCGAATACGCAGTGCCCGCCGAACAATGACGAATGAGTCTGACGTGGTACTCACCTCACCTCACAATAGCCCGGGTTCGCGAATTCGAATCCAATTTCGATTCCTTGAAAGTAACTCTCCGGGACTCGAGGCTTTGAAGAACATCTTTGAAGTTTGATGTATGGTAGGTAATCATGTAATCTGAACCCTCTTTTAAAGTTCTTACCTTTTTACTTCCTTTCGCTGGGCTACCGGCTCCAGGCCAGCTGCCAGTGAGCAGATGACGAGCAGATGACTATGATTCTAATTTCTCAGATTTCTGAGCATCACTGACCGACGACGACAAGTCCGAGCTTGCACGTGCGCTTATCTGTCTGTCTGTATGCATACGTTCAATTGGTATAACGTATCAATAACCCTCGAACGTTAATTTTGAAGAAGGGAGATTGGGAAGGATTGTTGTCGGCATAGAAGGAAGGGAAGGGAAGAGGGTACATTGGTATAGTTCAAGGGTTGAACCAAGTTCACCACGCGCTGAGACAGACAAAGCAACTATTGAGTGGTGGAAGGTTCAGATGGCATAAGGTATGAGAGTATTCCATGACACACAGATCCGTCGGGCTGCCGTCTAATACGACCCTTAATAAACTATACATACTAACTTAATACCCTCCCTGCGCAGCGCAGCGCGTAGTACTGGTGTACTGATTTCAAGGGACTCAATGTCCCCGCCGAGACTTTCGGGAACGGTACTCTTCCGTTAAATAGAATAGGTTAGCACCACCAAAGAACGTTCCGAATACTTATCACCTATCTATTATACATAGCTCCTCAACATCACTCGGGATCAATTTGCGAGATGAAGTTCAAGATTTCTATGGCGTATCTCTGATCCAATACTGCTACATCATCGGGGTGCAGATAATTGAATGTCACTCAATATAGCACGCTATTGAATTCACATACATACAGTATGTATGTCTTCTGTCTTCTGTTCGCTCTGTTGACTTATTTTTAAAATTATCAACGTTTGTACCTTTTGTGCAATATTTGATATTTCAATCTATCTATAAACTTGCAGCTCACAACGGTGATTACCCTAGAGACACCGTGAGTCTCATTTCAGTCTGACAGTCAGTCAGTCGTCCTGGTTTCCTCAGGGTATGTATGGAACGTAGACAGTGCGGGAAGCTAGCGCTGGGATCATACTGATACCCGACGCACAACTGCCAACGCCCAAACCCTCTTTTTAAAAACGATACTACGAGGGTTTCTAACTTTTCATGGAACATGCCCAACACTGGCATCTGACTGCCAGCAATCACTTGAATCTTGTGGGTGCGCGTTTTCCATTACATACATATTACCATCATATTAAGTTCATACATACAATTTGACAAATGGCTTCCTTCCGAGTTATCGTTCTCACCCTGGGCGTGGATATGTCCTTGACACGACACGACACTAGCACATCTCTTCCTCTTCTACATAGATAATTCAGATCATGTCAATCTATTGAATTGCGCAATGCATTGAATTTGATTCTGGCCACTCATGCCCCCATTGACACTTGTACTTCGCACTTCTGAAATCTCGGATTCAGACTCATGTCGTGCCAGAAGCCGCGATTTGAATGGTTCTATTCGTAGGACCTACCTATGGTTGGTACGATCCGCGCGAGACCTTTATATGGTATGAGTCAAGACTGTGTACATATTGAATTCCGGAGTATTGGTAGTGTCTGATGTAGAGTCTAACTAGATACATACTTTACAGTATTCACTAGTAAGTACTGCATTTATGGCATAGTCACCTACACGGAGTCGCCTGCCAATTTCACAGGCATAGCTTGACTGCTTAAGCGGGCCGGCAAATACTATGACGTCATGGATTGGGTAGTAGAGACCCTCCGCAGTCTTTGGCAACGGGACTAGACTTAATACAAGATATACAATTGCGATTAAAATACGGAGTTACAAATGAATAAACAGAGCATAGCTATATATACTTAGTCGCAGACCTTGAGATATCGTTCTAGATGCTATAAGTAGTACGTAGAGGAGAAAACAAAAAATGCCAACGGATACACGACGCCCAAAGACCCATAATGAAACATCGCATCTGAGGATCGTGTCCTCGCCCAAAAAGATATAAAATAAAAACAGAAACAAGAAAGGAAAGCCCATAGAATAATCAAGTACGCCGATGATAAAACAGATATGACAAAGGGCACGACAAACGGAGCCCTGACCAAGATCCTCTTCCCAACAAAAACTTCCTTTCTTTCCTTCGCGGAGCGCTGATAGCTAGATACGCTACGCAGCGTAACACACGCACAGGATAACCCCCGAAGTACCGGAGGTACAGGGAGAAACAAGACTGGCCATGGAGCGTAGTGTTGGTGAGTAGGTGGAGGTGATAATAAAAGCGCGTAGAGAGGTGGATGTCTCATAGGTGTACATAGAGAGATGTTGGTGGGTTTGGTGAAGCGACTGCGCTGACTGCACAACGAGATCTCTTTGAATGCGATCTGTAACCGAGCAGTCGCGGTGCACGACGCGTTAACGTCGGGTTGATGAAAGAGTCTACCTGCGAGCAAGGTATCTCCAATACAATGGATTGGGAGGGTGTGTACCCGGCTTCGAGTCATCTACATGAATCAAGTCAATACTTCCAAAAGAAAGAAAGAAAGAAAAAGCAAAAAACTCACGATCTCTGATACACTCAAAGATATCTACACCTCTTCCATCCCAAACACTGCATTGGCTGTACAGAGGCCAGTGGAGGTTGACCTCCCATATTCTAGTAGCGTCACCAATTCGAGCCATAGAGAAGAATAGTAGCAGACGAAGGAAACGTTGAACGAGTCAGAGTAAACTTTTTAGTACAGGGGGGACTTGGGTGAAACATTGGGTGAGCTTGGCTTTATAGTTGGAGCCATAGGGATACGGCGAATCAAGCCGGCGAGAGAGCTCGCCTCGCACCGCCTCATTAGGATATGACATAATCGGACTTGACTGAACCGGATCGGTTCGCACTTGTTCATTAGTCAGCTCACTCGTCCAATCTTTCAAATTAGGGCGGATATACATACTCAAAAGTCCTCGCATCCATGCTCTCGCACAAGGCTTCCATCGTCTGCCTCATGGCTTTTGGTATCGTATCTTGGAAATCTATGTTTGTCCATTCATGAATGATGCCTTGGATGACTCCGGAACTCAAGGTGCTATTAAAAGAAACTCGGTTTCGGTTTTCCCTCAGGTGACCGAAATCCATTTGTTATGTTTGTGCGCTTCAAAGATCCCTTTGAAAGATTTGAGAGCTTTTTCTGGGTTACATGTACTAAGTGGAGCCGAAATCGTGCTCAGAGCGCAGGAAAGAACGAGAAATTCGGAGATACATAAGATAGATGAGCGACGAGCGTCATGGAGCTGAAACCGGAAATATTGTCCCGAAACAATGGTAACGGAGGCTAGAAACGACGGTTTTTTTGCTGACAAAATACCAAGTCTACTTTACCCCGCTAAACCCTGAGTTGCTGGTGACTGGTGAATCACCGGCGACCTTTCACACTCGGTACTCCTCGCGCAGCCATTTTTCTTTGTTCGTCCATTCAATGAACAAAAAGCATGGTATCCGCGAGTACGTTATCCCATTCAACTTCTACTGTTGATACGTCACGAACGATGATACGGAGGGGGGTCACGAGAAGGCTACATCAAAGGAAAGTGAAAGGACGCTAAGAGTAGAACCTTTGTTACTTATCGCACAGTATTCACAGGATAGGAATGTGTTCAACCCCCGCAATTCACTTCTAAACTTCCACCGACGTCATTTCATCAGCAGACATATCTTCAACGAACACGATGAATAGATATCACTTAAATCCCCGAACAAAATGCGCGAGACCTGTGATCATCCCGTGTGAAGGGTCAGCCGGGAAGAAGGGCATGCGATACGTTCTTTTTTCACTTGAAGCATTCCGTTCACTTGGAAGAGCTGATGCAGATGACGCGGCGTTGGCTAGAGATAAGTAGGTGATCGTCATGATTTGAGTAGCTATGATGTTGACTATGACCTCTTCGGACGGGGAGGTGTTCTTTTCCTATCACAATTCCCATGAGGACTCCGAGGACTCCCCCTCTAAAAATACGTTCTAATCTAAAGCCTGGTCTGAAGGTCAAACACGCAGCGCAGTGCACGACCCGAGATGAACCCCCACAGCATCGACACGAACTGCAACGAGGCAGACGCAGTCAGAACTTCATTCATTCATTGAACAATGAATCATTGTTCGAGTTGCATCACCAGTGACCACGTAACACGTTCATCTCATCTGCAGGTGCCTGATCAAAATCAGAACCCGCCTGTATCGTGACTCTATTCTATTCTAATTCTTTTGGACAAAGCTGGTCTTTGAAAGGGGGGGATAGAAACCATTTGTATGTAAGCCTATTCATTCAATGAGAAGATCTTCTAAATCTCAATCTCAACAAAGGATCCTAAACTTTCGCTCGATAGTATCTTCTTTCTTTGAGTTGTGGCCGTTGCCAGTAAGTCCACGGCAAGTACCCTGCCGAGCGTACTGCCGCGCCGGGATTACCAGCCGGAATTCTCGGCAACGAGAGGATTGAAAGGTTAGGGAAGTGGCATGCGACGTACCATTGTATGCACACCCTAGCAACCGGATAAGAAACTTTTTGTTTGGAAGGGAGATCGTAAACTGCGAGGGTGATGTTAGTAAGTGAAAGGGCATCACTTCAAAGGGCTATGTAGCCTTATGTAGCCTGAGATCTCGCTGACTCGGCTTGAGCCTTTTGCCAGCGCTTCTATCGAATTCGATCACTGGACCCTGGTGAGCCCTAGTGCAGTGTGACTATCTTTTTCGCGCGCGAGGACCTCGCTGGACCTCGACTGTCGATAGGACACGATTTCCAGCGATTTCCGAAAAGGACATTTTATTTCCATTTCCTCTTGGCAATGGCGATGGACACGACTCCGACAGACTCCGACTCTGGATACCGCTGGATACCGCCGCCAGATGTAGCCTAGTTCATCAGTGAATTGAAATGCATATGCGGTAATTTTACAGCTTTACAATGAATAATGAATGAATTCCTTTCATCCTCTCAGGAGGCTCGGTCTAGGTCTAGGGCTAGGTCAAACCACAGTGACCCAAGCCCAGAGGCTATGTAGGTGGATAATAGGGATAATAGGTGTGCAGTACTTACTGAATGCCTTGAATAGACCTCGGATCCGGAGTAATCAACGTCGGGTTTGGTAATGTCTCCTGTGCATACAATGTCGGTGAATAACGAAAGAAAGAATGTACTTACTGTGACGTGATGAGATGAAACGAGATGAGGTGAGTGAAGGCGGAGATGCCGGGCCAGGTAGGTTCATATCGCGTTGGGACCGTGACAGGGAAGAACAAAGAAAGGTCGGGTATACATACATACTTACCAAAGTGAAAGGACAACGTCGACGTTCATCACGGTGGGTCTGGAATGTAATGCATACAGTATGTATTCGAGATGCGCCACACGCGTACGGCGGCGCCCATACTGTAAATACTGTAGTACAGTAAGAGTATGTAGTCGAGCACGTACGCATATGAATCGCACGTATGCATGAATGATCAGCGGATGTCCAAGTTCAACACATACATATACAGTAAGCATTCGAAGATCATGGAAGGGTGTCAGGGTAAGACGACGGGACGGGGACGCCGCTACTGAGAAATTTGAACTGGCTTGAACCTCGGGAATCAGACTGGGATACAATACTTACTTAGGAGCTACACATATGTGCTTATTTGATTTTTCTCCCGTCTGTCTTATTGCGCGATATTCAACCTAATAACTGGAAGCAGGTATCAGTCACGGTATAATGAGGTTGGTTACCTACCTATGGAGAACCGCATTTTGACTAATTGAGAGCGTCGATCCGGAGGGAGAATCGTGATACTGAATATTGTCTCTTGGCTTGACGCTACTTAGTGTAGCATTTGGAAGCAAAAGCCTAAAGGTTGTAATTGAGATTGGAAAGCAACGTATGTCTTCCGAGTCAAATATTCTAAGTAGTTACTCCTGGTGACGGGGCCGAAATGGTTAATAATTAGAGTTCAGAATTTAATTGGTCACCTACTTGAGTCTTGAGTATGAACAGCTTGACCATGCCTCGGACCTCGGTAGCGCGGTTATACATACGTATGTAGTATATTTGCCTCTGTCGCTCATTTTGAATTTTAAACAAGGTTCAAGAACGAGAGATTGTCGCGTTCGGTCCTTAAGTTAGTGAAAGTCCAAGCTGTCTTATTAGACGCCGATAGATAGGTCGTACATACGTACCGAGGTGGTCTCGGGAGTGCTCAACCGCCGTCGGGGGTTTGAATTAACCTCCTCGCTGGTGTGTTGCGTGCGGACTCTTGGTTGAGGAAGTTAAAGCCCGAGGCGCTGAGAGTTATGCATGACTCATCAATATCTCGCGACTCGAACTCGGGAGTCGGAAGCGTTCAATGTTCCGCCAACGGGAGTTTGAACGTGGCCGTTGAAGTTGATTCGCCTTGAAACAACTTGATTTTTATCTCTGACATGCGGACAATTCTTGTTTTACTTACAGTTACGAGCGATCTAGAACACCAGTCTTCCCGGACGAGCGCATGAAGGTGCATGAGCGCAGCAAACTACGATGTACACTGATGTACAACCAGATACATGGCGACCGTTTCAAGGGCCACGTCCAATTTATTACATCGATATCTGTAGAACCACAGGATAAGACAAGTGGACTCTGAAGACGGTTGTACGGACAAACCTTGCGGGATGAGAGGTAAAGGTAGGGGCCTTAAAGATCTGTTCGCCAGAAGGATTCCTTCGAGGTCGAGGAAATATTCCGACTCTTCCACGTTTTCGCGGACCTGTAAAAATCGGAATTTCTTCAATGTTCCTGGCCGACATTGTTGAAGCGGCCCCCGTGCCCTCACGACCCGCCGAACTGGTTCATCTTTATTCAATCCACGTTCGACTCTCGACTCTCGAGTTCTTGCGGAGCCCCATACTGAAGTTATCGATTGCCGGCTGTGTCAAACAAAAGCCTCAAAAGCCTCAAGGCTACAAATGATATTCAAGGGCCAACGACCTGGAATTTGGTATGACATTTCGCATTATTTCGGAACCATAAATCGATAATAGACTTTTTACCTTTGAAGACGGTATCATCCGAGAAGGGCTTGTGCAGATAACAGATATACCTGGGCGATATTCCTCCGAGATCTCTAGCGCCTATGTACATCATAGGCACGATTAAAAAAAGGTGTCGGTGACAGTTCACAGAGGCTTCTATACATTCTTAAAGCTTGAGGGACCCTTTTATTTCTGTAGACGATAAAGTGGATAGAAAGACTTCGGCAGGAACGGCCAACTCGGTTACGTGTGGAAGGGAAAGGATAATGTTCCGTGGGTTGTTGACGGCTGCAAATCGTCACAGAACAACAGAACATTGCAGCGCTGATCCTTCATTATCAAGATTTATCTGATATATGCACTACAAACAATGTTCGTGCCAGTTTGTTCGTCATAAGACAAAAGTAAGTTCCGAGCTGAGCTTGAGTATACTCCTGCTCGAGACCCTTTGGTTGCGGAGATGATGTGAAGATAATCAAGATTGGGCAGGGCCGGAGCGGAACTAAACCTCCCTAAGGCTTGTATGAGCTTCCGGTATACAGAACGAAGCGTGAATAGTAATACTCACATGCAAAGGTTGCCTAAGGCTTGTCTCCTGCTGTCTCCCCACTGGCCTAATAACTCTGGTAGCTGGCTGGTAGCATGTTATTTTTACAAGCCATACTAAATATTAATTGTGTTTAAACCTCAAGCCTCCAGTTGCAAAAGAGATCGAACCATCGTATTCAATATGACAAGAAAGGTAAGTACAGAGAATACCAGGCCAGTATGTAGGAGTTGTGGTTGACGTTGACAACGATGAACTCTGGGCTATACACGGGCCAATGCTACCGTTCCCACGCTCACCTGCAGTGTCACAAATGCTCACAAATGGTAATAAGCGTGACAGATGTGACTCGGAGCCTTGGAAAGCGTCCGCGTGTACTACTCGTTCAGTTAGCAAGCTTGAGCCTTGGACTTAGAATTGCACCTTGGAATCCTTCAAACGGGACGATACTAAAGAGACCGAGATGTCACGCTATGGATCTGAGCAACCAGACAGCGCGCTCATGCGCTGCAAACATGGAATACGAAAAATGGTATGTATATGCAAATCGTGTTTATAACTTTATCGTTCACTACAGCTTACTGGCGAATAGTTTTTCGGCTATACTGGCGCTCTGGTTTTTGCAGGTGTTACATTGTACTTTGCTAAGAGAGTCATTGACAACAGGAGAAAGGCCGACCTCGAAATCTACAAACAGTGTGAGTGACTACTTCGTTTGTTCAGACCCTTATGACCTCACACTGGCGCAGTGCAGCGATCGGCGTCAGTGGATAGAAATGGGCAAGATGCTACACCCGAGACTAAATCGGCTTGAAAACATACCGCGTCATATGTCTTTCATCGGGCACATCTTTCGATCAAGGTCTTATGTCGTCGTCATATCTTCTTTACGCCCAGTTTATATAAGGCTCTGGGTGTCTGCAATTCGCACATTTCAACCTACTTCATACCATCACGTTCACCAACCTCTATATTTTTATTCTCCCTCGAAAACAACCTATCATGTCACAAGCATCACATACAGTGTCCGGAGGTCCTTCAGGTATGGCTCCTAAGACTGGACGCGTAAGTCTTTGCTGTTTCGTTTATTTTTAATCGCTTATTCTGAGATGTAAACAGAACGCTATTATTGCTGCCGGCCTCGTAGTTGCTGGCTTGAGTGGCTTCTTCTACAGTCTCAAGCGCGGCGATGAACTGAGACGAGAGCGAGGCAATTTGCATCAATGTACGTGGCATTAGCACATTTCTCTGGTACTCATCACTGATTCATGGATTATTGTAGACGAGCACACGCTTGCTCAACGGCGCAACGAAGGCTACTTCAGTGATCCCTGGACATCAGTTTCGGCTGAAAGACGCGTTCCCCTTCCTGTGAAGGAGCATAATGCTCAGCATAATACGATTTCCCGGGTGTTGGAGAAAGGAAGTAGTTGGAAGGACCACATTCACCAACCTGCCCCTCAGCGAGACAGGGGTGATGGCAGTGGTCATGTCTATACCAAGAAGACGACCTAAGGAACTTGCGATGAGACTGGAGCGCGAAATGTACTACAAACTTTTTGATTATATTGTTGGTCTTTTTTTGGGAATTGTATACTTGTTTTTCCGCGTTTCCCCGCTCAGGTTGGAAGAGCTCAAACGCGTTTAAGAATATATACCACCTTCGGCGAATCAAACGGTTTCTTCCGCTCGTTCCGCTCCCTTCCGTCCCCTGAAATTTCGACACCGGAGACATTGAGGTTCACGTTCAACATTGCACTTGGACTGGATAAAGCAAACAGTGAACACGCTGGGGTATGCTCAGATCTAGAAAGGGTTCTTGATAAGGTTAAAATGTCCCACGCCTGCGACCATCGCGTTTGTGGATTTTGAATTGAGACCAAGTGCCAGTTTATCCCCTCTCAGCGGCACTCACATAGACTCAAAAATCCCTATGAACTCAAAGAAGATGTACACAGAAAACGATGGATCGGTGAGGCTCTCTCCTGCTCCCGGATCGTTTTTCCAAGAAGATAATCGGACAATGATCAGGTGAACTCGCACTGGCGGCGAATAGACAATAGTCACTGGAATACGTTTCACAAGCAATGGTGGGGAGAAGAAGGACGAAGATGCTTGAGATCTGCTATCGAAAGTAGGACCTTCAACGGCAGGACACTTCAAATTGACAAGAAAGTGTGCCGGTGCCTTGGAGTCCTCGGTCACACCATGGGCGCACTCTACCTCCGCCAGGAAATGCTTAACGATTATAATCGGCTCAAAGCACACTCGGTTCGGGGAGTCGTGTTGACTGGTCAGCCAGGCATAGGTACTGTCTTTCACTTTTGTATTTTTTTGGTCAATTTCACCCTTTTCCCTAGGTAAATCCATCGCGCTCATCTATTTCTTACTCGAGCGTTTGGCAGACCAAGAAACTACCTTTTTTACTACCCGCGATCCCGGGACCTACTTATTCGACCACAGAGGCGTTTGGGTTTTCTCAGGCGATCGTATAACGGCTCGAGAACTCCCGCGGGATAAGCTCCAGTCGTTCAAGCGCATCTGGTCTCTTATTGATGCCGATAGTAGGGGGAAAGAACCGCCATCTGCTCTGGTCCGCGTATCAAGTCTATTTCCAGTGCACGCCGTGTCTCTCAAGACAAGCATATACTCTGAATGGCGGAAGCAGGAGAGGCCCGTCAGGTGGATCATGCAGCCCTGGTCTTGGGCTAATGAAGACGAACTTCGCCACTGGTATGTTGGGACTCTTACAATTCATAAAATTCATACGACAATGACTACATCTACACTCATAGCTTAAATCTCCACCCGGAGTTTCGACAACTGTCACGAAATGAACAGCTGCAAATAATCAATTCTGCCAAGCTTGCATGCGCTCCGTGTCCTCGAGACGTCCTGGTATATGCCCTGAACAGGAACGGCTTTCGGGCCAATCAACCTATAGTCCAGAACCTTACTGTTGATCATATTGTTGAATCCATCCTCTTCATGCGCGAACACACCTATTTCGATACATTCGACAGCCTTTTCATCTTGCGTAGGTTAGCAACTGGAGGAAACGAAGATGATGATTACGCTTTCGATTTCAAGTCACTGGACATTATGGCCGAGATGTCGAAACGGTTTAGAGTACTTGACATCCCTGATGCTTGGAGATTGTTTATGGTCGGCCCTGCCGTCCCGGAGAGCAGCGTCTTCAGCGGGTGGATATTCGAATCGCTTGGGATCTGCTATACTTCTGGCGCTGGTCTCGGTGGGATCAATGACGACGTGATCTTTGGCCCCCTCAAGCTCATGACCCGGACTTCGAACGATCAATTCTCCGACTCCACCTTCGTCCGAGATCATAGCATCAAGCTCGTTTACGAATCATCTGAAGGAACTCTTCTTTTCAGGAAGGATAAGGTTGTTTACAGGCCTCCCCCGAGTGCACACTCTCCTCCGACAATACCTACGATCTTTTTGGAGCGGTGTATCGACCAGTTTGACATCATCAGTGATTCCTCGATCACTGTCAGCAATAAGGTCTACTATATTCCTTCGAGCCGGAATGACACCTTTGACGCGTTCTTCTTTGACGAGGACTCTCGCAATATGCGCATAACCCTTTGGATTTTGAAAATTGCAAGTGCTATAAAATGCAAGGGTGCCAGCTCTGGACTTGAGGCCGTCCGTACTCTGCAAGATGTTATTCGAGAGCAAAAGGGGCAAGTCGAGGTGGAGGTCAAGTATCTACTCGTTGTTCCTCAAAGGGAGTATGAAGTAGTCTGGAAGATGCCAAGCAGGTGGGAAGATACGATGGTAAACGGGGAGGTGTATGTTCAATATCTCAAAGTGGGCGATATCTGGAATTGAATCTTGAAGGCTTGCTTTTTGTCGCATTTTGTCGCACTTGACCTTGTTTCCTTTCTACTTTCTATATGCACTCAAGATACGTGAACTACGACCTGAGTAGGTTGAGCAAGCTGGCAAGTATTTCATATCGTCTAATAAGTACATATGAGTCAAAACGAACCAAAGCTGAGAAAGCCAAAGGATCTGATTTTTGCCCCGAGACTCGTAAAAGGCGGTTGTGAGGCGTAATTGTCTTTTAGTCCCAAAATGAACGACAATTGGGACACAGAAACTTAAATCTACTTAAATCCACTTACAAATATCTGCTTAGTAAGCTATTCCTCGCGTGCCCAGTCCGCACAAAATCTTTTCCTCCACAACGTTGATGTCGTCCTCGAGGGATCGCGTTGAAGACACATATGAGCGGCAAAATGACCAGCGGCTCGACGAGCTGCACTCGAAGATTCGTACTCTACGTGGTGTACGTGGTATTCTATGCAGCCGCAGATGAGACCATTCAGTTTTGAAATACCAGATCACGACCGACATTAATGAGGATGTTGAACGTCAGAACTTGATGTTGGATGATACTGTAAATTCTTTCAATGTACAAGCAGTGAGGTGGACTCATTTTTGTTACTCCCAGGGCAACACTTTCTCTTCTTTTGGTGCCTCATTAGCCCAGACGTCTCGGCGGGCCGGACAAGCATTTGGAATCGGGCAAGGCAGTCTTAAGAGTTGGCGTGTGGCCATGTATGTAGTTGGCCTGTTTATTGCGCTATGGTTCTCGTCCAAGATTTTCTACTGGTGGCGGTCCGGCAGCGAGAGCGGGGGTGTTTGATTTATGGAATCTGGATGTATATTTGCGTATTTTAGGTGAGTTTTTAGCGGCCACCTGCTATTAGCACACTAACGGACCACAGTTTTATATGGATGTATAGCTTACCTTAAAGCGTGTCTTTGGATACCCAACAATTGAAAGGATCTCATGCCGTCAATGCATTTTTTGGCAACCTCGGTTGTTCAATGTGCTCTAACCCCGATGACACGACAACTCTCGGCTTCTTCTCTCCTGCGTGTGTATGTGGCAAGCTCGATCGCACTTTCTTGGTCTTAAGAATAGGCAATTCTTCTGTATCATCAATGGGCGGTCTGAGAAGATCACTAGAATTTTTATACTATGTTCACCCAAGCTCACGAAACGATTTCTTTTCGGAACCAATGCAGGCTTGTTGAAGAGATCACCTCTTCAGCATGCAAGGGCGTTAGGGAGTTGACCGGTCGAGGAAAAGTCTCGTGTTATGCGACTTGAAAGTGCACCTATCTGCGTGTCTTCTGATAGCATTCTCGAGAGTTCGCATCATCACCGCAAAGGTTCATACGACATACTTCTTAACCAAGTCGGGGTTGTGTTCGAATTCGCCGAGCTCGCCGTCTTCAACAGTCCTATCAGCTCCCTGTACCTCCTTTGATTTTATGTGGAAAGCCGTATTTTTTTCAGCCCCCTGCTACAGCCGTCATCCGGTTCACTCTATACTCCCTGCTGTTGGCTTCTTTGCATTGACGACCGATGATGCTCTGTTGAAACACAAGGAGTTTTTCTTGTCGTCTGACTTCTTTGCCGTTCTTGGAGTATCGGGCGACGAAAATAGTATGCATCCTCACTTCATGCACACGTCTCGTACTAACGACGTTGTCTGTAGGTTTTTCGAACTTTTTTGGCGGACGGAACAAATGTCGTGCCTATCAATCCCGTGTGTTTCTCCTTTTTCAATAGTTTTTCATTATCGGTTCATGACCATGTATATAGTTCGTGAACGCATCCCAAGTCCCAAGCCGTGAAATGCTTGGAATCTCTTTCGGACCTTTCGAACCCTTTGGGCACCTCCATATCCATCGTCACCCAGCCAGCTGTCTGTTCAATCACGTTTGCTTCTTATTCATCGCCCCGCAATCGATTTACATGCTTCCGGTTAATTAACGCTTGAAATTCTCCGCCAGGCTCAAGAACTCGGTGGTCGCGCAGTGTGACTACAGCCCGGGGCTGAGGATGAGAACGTGGTGCGCTACCAGGAAGACAACTCAAATGTTCAGAATAAGACAATATGCTTTACGATTTCTGTGTGTTCTGAACTACTCCAGGCACGCCACCTTTCAGTCTCGTCTCCGTGTGGTAATGGCACTTCCCATCCAGATATCATATCAATTATCACGAAGTTTCTAGTTCGAGAGAGGAATGGGTTTTATGGTTGTCTTCTTGTGATAGCTGTATCCTACTTGCTCTAATCAGGATGTTGACCGTGCTCTTACACAACTCTATGTGCTTTTTACGCTCCGAGAATCTAAAGCCTTTCTCTTAATATCCACATCTAATACATTGAGGACAATCCAGCTGTCAATTTCGAGCTGCGCAAGATGTTGAAAGCCATTCTGTGCTCTAGCCTCTGATATCTCAGGTAGCTCGAGACTTATCATGATCAGGAGCCCCTGCCGGCCAGCGTCCCAAGTTACGTCAGAACTCTGTGTGCTCCGCCATCTTGATTCTTCACTCTTACTTCTTCACTCCTTCAGTGCCTACATATAAATATCCTTGTCAAAATACCTCTTGAAAGGATGCATCTCGACAATGGGGTGGTAAGCTTCTCTCTAGCCCCCTGTAATGTTTTTCTAAGAAGTCAATAATCAGGCGAATTCAGACTGGCAGCGAATGGACGATGACTTCTGGAACACGTTCCACAAGCAATGGTGGGGAGACGAAGGACGGAAATGCTTGACATCAGCTACTGAAAGTAAAACTCTTACCGGGAGGACGCTTCAAATCAACATGGAGGTGTGCTGGGTGCTTGGTCTCCTCGATGCCACCCAGGGCGCCCTGTTCCTCCGTCAGGAAGTACTCGATAACTACAATCGGCTCAAAACAGAGTGGGTACGGGGAGTCATGCGGGGAGTCGTGCTGACTGGTCAGCCGGGCATAGGTATTGTCTTTCACTTTATATTATTCAATTTAAATCAATTTCACGATTTTTCATGGGTAAATCCACTGCGCTCATCTACTTCCTACTTGAGCGTTTGGCAGACAAGGAGCCAACCTTCTTCACCACCGGTACACTCGCTACCTATTTCTTCAACAACAAAGGCGTTTCGCTCCTAGTAGGCGACCATATGAAAGTAGTCCGGCAAACAGTTGGGTTGCCCAAGCGTCCCTGGTCTCTTATTGATGCCGATAATGAGGGAAAAGAACCGCCACAGGCCATGACCATCGCATCGCGTTTCTTTCCAGTGCACACCGTGTCTCCCAAAATCAGCAGATACCATGAATGGCGTAAGCAGCAGAGGGCCCTCAGGTGGATTATGCAACCGTGGTCTTGGGATAAAGAAGACGAACTTCTCCATTGGTGTGTCGAGATCCTTACAATTCATAGAGCACTGATGACATCCACACCCATAGCTTAAATCTCCACCCAGAGTTTCGACAATTGTCACAAGATGAACAACTGAAGATAATCAATTCTGCCAAGCTTGCATGCGCTCCGTGTCCTCGGGATGTCCTACTATATGCCACGGATAAGACCGCCTTTCGAGAAGCTAATCAAGCTACATTCTATAACCTTCCTGTTCATCATATTGTAGCCACCATATCCATGCGCGAACACACCCATTTTAATGCATTCAACAGGCTTTTCATCTGGCGTAGGTTAGCAATTATCGGAAACGAAGACGATGATTACGTTCTCGATTTCAAGTCGCTAGACATTATGACCAAGATGTTGAAGCAGTATGGAGTACTTGACCTCGCTGATGCTCGGAGAATGTACAGAGTCAGCTTTGCCATCCCGGAGAGCAGCCTCTTGGGCGGGTGGATATTCGAATCGCTTGGGATCCGCTATACTTCTGGTGATGGTCTCAGTGAGATCACTCCCGACGTGATCTTTGGCCCCTTCAAGCTCATGACCCGGATTTCAAACAATGAATTCTCCGACTCCACCTTCGGGTTCTCCTCCTCCTCCTCCTCCTCCTCCGCCGCCGTCCAAGACCGTAGCATAATCTACGAGTCGTCTGAAGGAGCCGTTCTTTGGAAGAAGGACAAGGTTGTTTTCAAGCCTCCCCCGAATGCGCACTCTCCTCCTGGTTTGACACTGCCTACGACCTTCTTAGACCGGTGTATCGTACAGTTCAACATCATCAGTGATTCCTCGATCGTTGTCAGCAATAAGATCTACTATATCCCTTCGAGCCGGAATGACACCTTTGATGCGTTCTTCTTTGACGAGGACTCTCGCAATATGCGCGTAACCCTTTGGATTTTGAAAATTGCAAGTGCTATAAAATGCAAGAATGCTAGTTCTGGATTTGAGGCCGTCCGTACTCTGCAAGATGTTATACGAGAGCAAAAGGGGCAAGTCGAGGTGGATGTCAAATATGTACTCGTCGTTCCCCAAAGGGAGTACAAAGTAGTCTGGAGGATGCCAAGCGGATGGGAAGATACGGTGGAAAATGGGGAGGTATATGTACAATATCTCAGAGTGGGCAATATCCGGAATTGAAGGATCGCGGTTTGTTACACACTTGACCCTGTTATTTCTAGCAGCTATGTATGAACTAAGCAATTTGCAGCCCAACCCTTTTGTTGCTGTACTGAAGAGGTAGTACGCGTTCCCTATTTCATCGCCCCGCGATTGATTTACATGCTTCCAGGTAACGCTTGAAGTCTCCCGTCAGGTTCAAGAACTCGGTGTTCGCGCAGTGTGGTTACAGCCTGGGGCTGAGGACGAGAACGTGTTACGCTACCTGGAAGACAACTCAGATCTTCAGAATAAGACAATATACTCTACGGTTTCTGTGCGTTCTGAAGTCGTTTAACATACTTACCTCTGACCCCCACAATAATACCTGCAGGAGGTGGCAGTGCTGTCGGATACTACTGGTGCAGGGACTGGCAATACAGGCAGAAGACGAAGACCAACCTCACTGTCCCCGCGCCTTGGTCGGGCACCTCCATATCCATCATCACCCAGCCAACTGTTTGTTCAATCACGTTTGCTTCCTATTCATCGCCTCGCAATCGATTTATGCTTCCGGGTAATTAACCTTGAAATTCTCCGCCAGGCTCAAGAATTCGGTGTTCGCGCAGCGTGACTATGGCCTGGGGCTGAGGACGAGAACGTGGTGCGCTGCCTGGAAGACAACTCAGACGTTCAGAATAAGACAATAAACTCTACGCATACGGTTTCTGTGCGTTCTGAATTACTCTAGACACGCCACCTTTCAGTCTCGTCTCTGTGTGGTAATGGCACTTCCCATCCAGATATCATATCAATTATCACGAAGTTTCTAGTTCGAGAGAGAGGAATGAGTTTTATAGTTGTCTCCTTGCGATAGCTGTATCCTACTTGCTCTGATCAGGATGTTGACTGTGCTCTTACACAACTCTATGTGCTTTTTACGCTCCGAGAATATAAAGCCTTCCTCTTATCCACATCTAATACATTAAGGACAATCCAGCTATCAATTCCGAGCTGCGCAAGAAGATGTTGGAAGCCATTCTGTGCTCTGATATATCAGGTAGCTCGAGTCACCTGCCGGCCACTGCCGGCCAGCGTCCCCAAGTTACGTCAGAACTCTGCGCTCCGCCATCTTTACTCCTACACAAGCTTAGCTTGACCCGTGCCTTCGGCACGGGCGGGGGCTATTACTTAGGTGATTGTATCATAGAATTAAATACAGTAATAGGATCTATTCATAGTGATCATGTAGTCTTAAGTAGTACCTCTGGATATACTATGACTTGTATTATACACCTTCTTCACTTTCTAAAAAAGAGATTATTGGCCATCTGTATTACTCAGAAATTGTAATAAGTATTACCTTCAAGGAATAGAATCTTTATGTGTTAACTTGAAGTATGCCATGACAATGCAACATAAAGCTGACCATGTGTAAAAACAGGAATATGGAGATCTAAGCTGCCAACATGGTCTACTGATTGCCAGGCTGTGGTTTGTTGATTGACATTGCAAAGCAAAGCCATACTGGAAATTACTGATATTTTAAAGTAAAGGGTAAGTCAAGATTAGATGGTGTTATAGTGATGCAGGGATAAATGCTGTCTTCCCAACAAAGTCACCTCCCAATATCTGAATCTCTAGTACACAGCCAGTAGCTCTGGTTAAAATTCCTCTGATACCATTGCAGAGCCCCATCCAGATTTCTCAAAAGCATAATAGAAGTTCCAATCTTTAGCCTCAATTTTGAAAGTGAAAGGCCAGAGCCTTTTATTGAACTGAGAAATTCTATGGGATATTGAAAATCACCATCTGTCTCTTCCTTTATAACTGCAGAATCTGCACTGTGGAATATCATTTCATCTCCAAGAAAACAATCTAAACACATATGATTTTGTTCATCTACACTGTCATTCCAGGCAGAGAGTATAGTGTGTTTGGAAAACCAATCATCATTATGATAATTGGGATGAACTACTGAATCTAGCCCTGGATAGATAGCAGTAATCAAGGAAGCTGGATTATCACCACACTTCATTTAAGGATCTAGCCTGATTTTGTTCTCTGAATCTGTTATTGGTGGAGTTCCATGTCCAACTTTGAGTATTCATTCTGCATACTCTCAGTCCTCTGGTATACTGGTCTCTAGCCACTTATTATGCTTCAAATGCAGAATCTGTATTTCTCTCCAAATTCTTGAGTGCTGTATGCATTGGCCTGCAATCTGTTCACAGGATCCCTTAGGCACAACAGGCAGTATTTGTTGAAAGTCACCTCCAACTTGAAATACCACTGTTACACCATCAAAGGATTTGCTTGGCTCTGAACATATATCTTTCAGAGTCAGATCAACAGCTTTCTGACAAAGACAATCTTGCATAGGAACTTCATCCCAAATTATAAGTTCAGTTTGTTGTAGCAGCTCAGCTAAGAGACTTTGTTTTTTAACTGCATACAGTTGTCCATCAAACATCTGAATTGGAATTTTGAAGGTGGAGTGTGCAGTTCTACCTCTCAGTAGTAGTAGTGAAGCAATTCCTGATGATGCTACACACAGAATAATCTTTTTCTCTGCACATGATGCATAAAACAGTGTATTATAGCAGAATGTCTTGCTAGTTTCAGCAGGGCCATGCAGAAAAAGAAAGTTGTGGATTATGTATTTCTTTAGCAGAAGTTGATATTTCAACTATGACAACAAAATACCAAAACCTACATGAATAATTTGAAGTTGTAGTAGATAGCAGAAACTTGAAAATAGATTGCCTCAATGTGCAGGGAACTCGAAATAGATTGACTGTTGCCAGATTGCTGGATGTGTTACTGTTTTAGGTGATAGTGCTGCTCTGCTGGTCTGAATCAAAAGACTACCACATTTGGAGCTAAGTCTGCTTAGTAAATATATCATCTAATTATTAGTAAGCTTTGGGTGTGTGAAAAGACTGAGCTATTTTATAGTATAGGATGCAACCATAATCTCTATATTGAACTACTACTTAACCTCAAGCAATTGTGAAATATACATAGAATCTATTTATTAAATGCAACTAGTGGGAATTGAACCAGTAACTCTTTATAGCTCTAAGATCTATACTCAACAGCAGACACGAATCCAACTGAGCCAAAAGGCCATTCTGTAGCTTGAATCATACTTCAATTTGAATGTATTCTAAGCTCCATAACTACACAAGTCTATTCAAATCTATTCAAAACTCTGTCATAAGCTACATCTATTCATTTTCTTTGTGTTCTGATTAGATTCTTGTATACATTGTATACATTTTCAATACAAACCATTACATTCTGAGTCTGATGGATGACTTTTTTATGATTACATAAGCAGCCCAATCTAATAAACTGTTAATTTCTTTGTATTCTGATTAGATTCTTGTATACATTGTATACATTTTCAATA
>RCHF01000040.1:0-86659 GCA_003987895.1 Neonothopanus nambi
AAATCCTTCAGATTATAAGTTCACAGAAACTGTGCGACACAAACGAAGTTCATTCTCAGATCGAAGATGTCAAGCATGTGAGAATCATGACTGAATCGCAGACGCAAAAGGAATTTTGCCAGCTGCAAATTTACGGAAAGCCGGAGGGTCTAGAAAGGGGGAAGGAGGGGTGGGGCGCTCCCAAAGCATGTTAAGAACAACAGATCTATATATTGTTCCGTCCTACGTATACAATAGTATGGGCATACAACATCTTTGAGAAACAGTATGTCGAGTTTATATACATTATGATATACATGTGCCTAGATAATATACGCTCGCAAGTCATCAATGGATCAATGCACGTCTCGACCCCAAGTAATCGCGTCTTACAGTCCTCACATCGCAGACCAAGATCGGACAGATAGCTTAGCCCTTCCACCAGTTATCAAGGGAAGCACTAGCATTGATACCCTACACGAGAAACGAATAAGACGCCGAAGATAATACTGAACGCAAAAGTAAAACGTACCATAGTGATAAACCCAGCCAATCCCTGGTTAATAACCCCGCCAAGTAAATGCAGGTTAAATACAGGGTTATATTGACCCTCAGGACCATGCGAATCCTCAAAAATATTCAAAGAATCACGCCAGTTCCTTGTACGACCACGAGTGTGTCGTATGGGGTTGTCCGTATAGGGGTGCATCTTATCAATTTGCAGATTTATTTCATCGTCAAAGAAGAATTGGCCGACATGGGCAAGATTACCCCCATCGAAGGTGCCATTGACACCAGGTTTCCAAGAAGTGAAGACTTTGGTGTGGATGTGGGTCGCACGACCAGTGTAGTAGCCAGGGAAGATAGCTGTACCAAACGAAAACAGTTGAGATGAGAAACGACAAAAACCACAGGGAAAAGACACTTGCTAGTGAATTGTGCCACGCCATTAGCATCTGTAGGCCAAGCACCACGTAACCACTGCTCGTGGAAGTTCGTACGAGGGAACGCGGTCAAAAGCCCGCTTCGCTTTCCGCCGACTTGAGGCTGCTCATCTCTCAACGCAGGTGCAGGTTCAGGATGGCCTGCATAGTGACCGGTAGCATTGGCTTGCCAGATGTCGACGAGAACATTGGGAAGAGGCTTGCAGGTGTTGACGTCTATAACACCAATGTCCAAATACTATTTACAACGAGACTCATTGTTAGAGGGTAGATACCGAACATGGTATAAGTAAAACTGACCAGAAGGAGTCCATTCTGATACTCGGCAATATTCTGACGAATGGGGTGGCCTTCTTTATGATAGTAAGGGCCTTCAGTAACAACGGGCGCTAAGTAAGACATGTCATAAGTAGTAGCTCAAACGAAGCAAGGTAATCACGACGCACTCAAGACACAAGTATTATTCTGCATGTGTGTCTCCCGAATCGGAGAGCATTCCATGAGCTCCTGACCCGACTCGGCGGCAGGATCTATTGTTCCATATGTTCCGTCCGAGAACAAATCCTGGTATGCAAGTAATGAAGGGTTCCCCGCCAACACTTTCTGCGACCAAGCACGTTTCCGAGCAGCAGTGAACTCTGCGACCGCAGGTGCGCACTATCAAGAAGAGAAGATATCAAAATCATGAAACCCTATTGGCCGGGCGCCACTCACATAATAGGCAGCTCGCTGCAGAGCTCTTTGCGTTTCAATCTCCTGCTCGGATTTGGGTTCCTTGTGAGCTACAACGAGCTGCAATAGAGCTAGTAGAGGTAATAAAGATAGGAGACGACGACAAACCATCGTGGGTTTGGGATAGACATTGTGTGCTACAATTGCAGTATTTAAAGCACTCTGGGATACGGAGTTCCAGCCAACCGGGGAGGAAAATCTCTGTAGTCGCGTGACCCGATCGGTCGGGTTAGGGTTTAGGCTTGCCTCAAAAAGGATGGATTCTTACATCACCTCTTCTTTTGTACGATGGAAGCGGCCCAGTCTGTGTTCAGCCAGACCAACAGCACCGTCGCCTCAGATTCGTTGCATATCCTCTCGGGTTCATTTCGCTCGATATCTCTGTTTTTGCTTGTTTTTTCTCCTATTCATCGCACTCTTTCTCTAGTACAGACTATTGATGCGTTTGGTCCTCACCAGTACTTGGCTACAAATGAAAGGAAGGACAGGGCGTATGCTACTAGCTGGGCATTACCACCTATGCTCTCCAGCTGGGAGATCAACCGCGGCGAAGACGAGAGCTTCTGGAGGGTGAATCATATCAACAACGTACCGATAAGTACGTACTGAAAGTCTGCAAGACATGTACGAAAAGTTGAACCGAAAGCGATCAGCCGCGACATCTTCGTATATTATTCTCCCACCGCCTTACACACATATCTACTCTGCGGGAGGACCTACAGGTGAAGTACATACTGTAGATTCTACCTCTGGAGGTTTTGGGGACAAGATTCAGCAAGTTCTTTTCGTTCCAGAGGACGAACTCGAGGAGGCCGACAAGACACGAGTTGCGCTTGTAAGTATGCATGTGGAGAATACCTTCTTCGGCGGCCGTTCTTAATTGCCCTCACACAAGATTAAGTACTTACTATGTTCTCTCCCAGCGTTACGGCTCCCACGCCGTCGAATTCTCACTACCCCTCAACCTGGCCTTCATCCCGGTCCTAGGTACAAACACCATCGAGATGTACACCTACGATAGAACCACCGGTTTCCTAACTCACATCCATTCCTCCCCCTCCCCACGCGGACCCACCTCACACGACGGCCCACGACACATCAAGGTCCATCCAAACGGACGAATACTCTATTGCGTAACCGAGCATAACAACTTCCTCGATTCGTACGAGATAACACCAACAGAACTCAAATACATCTCCTCTCAATCTCTCCTTCCGTCTTCCCTAGCTAACGACTCGGATCCAAAGACGGTGCATCGGTTTAGGGGCGACACGCTGATGTTATCGCCTTCTACTCCGTCGAGTCCTACGCCGCGCAGTATATGGGCTACGACTCGAGGCGCCAGGGAGGGTGATAAAGGTTGGGTGAGTGTGTTTAGGATTGACGAGGAAGGTAAGTTCCTCGTTGAAGGGGACGAGAGTGGTGGTGTGGATAGGTATGAAACGCCTACGTCCGGTGGGAAGGCGCATGCTATCGATCTATATGCGAAATTGCTCTCACCATCGGGTAGTCACTTGTCGGAGGAAGACGAAGGAGCAGTTTGGGTACTTCTTACTGATGATTCGGATTATGCTGCGTCTGAGGAGGGTGGAGGAGGGGTAAGAGTGCTTGAATGGGATGGGTGGGGTACGGGTGGTATCAAGGAGGTTGTTGGGTGGCCTAAGCCCGGGGATAAAGAAGATTTTGGTAAGATTGAGCGTATGCAGGGTGGTAGTCATGCTGTGTGGTTGGATTGAGGAGAAGAATGGATTTGTAGTAGCGGATTTCTTGATAATTTAACGTGTACATACTAGCTGTTACTTATCCCAAAACATATGTATTATACCGGATCTGTAGTGCATATCCGGCGTCTTAATCTCAGTAGTACTCCCGCTACTTTGACTAGCTTTGACTCCGATACCTCCTAGTTCCGACTCCCGAGTCCCTCGTGCATCAGAGACCAGGAACCGTGTTTAAGCAAACATACTAGTGGCGTCAGACCGTGACTACTGCCAGACCCTTAGCCTTCAGTACAACGAGCTAGCTTTGCATTTCGCCGTTTGCTACGGCTTACGGTTCAATCGGATAAGAACTCCGAGCGCCGCGGACCGTGCCGTGCCGACAGTGTAAGCGCCAATACTGTGCACGTGACTGGTAATGAGTCAGATTCACTCAATAGGACGCTAAGTACCTCGCAAAGAGCATTAGAGCATATCTGTTTTGATGAAAGGCTGATCTTGAACAAGTAAAAAGGCTTCATCTTTTAAAACAGTTATCGTAAGAAGTACTTGATTATACTAGTTCAACTTCAAAACAACATTAATATACATAATGTAACATGGATACTGCAGCAGTTGGAATATTACAGAATCATACTGGAGACTCGAGCAAACTACTAGAGAAAGCATTGATATGTATGTTACTATGTAATACATCTGCATGCTCCAAGGATTTCATGGACTAAAACCCGTAAGTATTTTTGTTTTGATGAGACTACTAATCGGTTATCTCGCATTAATTGAATATTACAATTTCAAGTGTTTCATTGCAACAGATATGCTCTATTCTAGATATGAATTTTGTATGGATGCATTGACATGTACATTGTACCGAATAAAACTATCGTATATCATATCCTATCGTGTCTGACGCTAAAGCAAAAGAAAGAAAAAGAAAAGAAGAACAAGAGGCCCATGCCACTGGCGGTGGTTGACGACTCCCGAGAGAATCATTAGAGATTCAGAAGGGAAAAAAAGAAACAGTGAACACAAGTCCGAAGTCCGTACATGAGTACAATCTACAAGTTATCTATGTGAAAGAAATTGTACAATAGTCATTAAAACAATACCATGCAAGAAAAGATATCGATGCTGTGAGGGAGCTCATACAAGCGCCAACGCCAAAACCAACGATCCGGAAGATTCGAGTGGCCCTGCCCTAATCCCAAATCCTAGGAAGGAAGAGAGAAGAAAGGCTATAAGGTGATTGGTAAAGTACTTGTTGATCGACGAATTTGTCGAGGATGGATAGGTATGCGGATGGGAGGGCACGAGGATCCATCACAAACGCAAACGTCCAACATCCAACTCCAGCACACAGCGTACATCAAATCACCCAAACGCAAAACCCGCAATGAGTTATCTATACTCCATCGCAATCCCCTATCAGCGATATCATAACCCTGTACAACCCAGTTGCAAGTACCGCAACACCGCTTCCCTCTTTTTTTGTTTGTTTTCGCAAAACTCGTTCTCGTTCTCGTTAAACCCGTAATCATTATCATCACAACACAGACCCTTGGACTCGGAGGGATCCAGAGCTACCCCAAGTCAACGGAGGACCAGAATCTTGAAGGCTGAGGCAGTGACTTTGAGTTTGTTTCTGATCCATATCCAAAAATTGATCGTCAACGTCGGCGTAGCACCACTCAGTGACTCAGACTGTCACCCCAACACCGCACTGAGAACTTCAAAGGCTGGGGATAGCCATCATGATGAATATGATGCTGGGGATGTAGATGTAGATGACGGGGATGAGGAATTAGCGCACGATCCAGCCACGTCGATCTTGTGCGTCGGCGTCTGTGTCCGTGTCTGTACAGCCATAGCCGTGGCCGCAGTCGCAGCTGAAATAGCCACAGAGGATGTACCACCATTCTTGGAAGATGGTCCATTGATAAAATACCCCATCGTTTGAGCGCGGGTTCTCACCATCGGCCTATTGAAAAAAAAAAAGGAAAGAGGAAAAATTCAATTCATTATCAACTATAAACCCGAAAAAGGTACTCACGTCCCAGCCTTGATCAGCTCAGTCAGCCTAGGATGTTTCTTAGCCTCAGTCATATACAATCCCGTAGGCATCACGCCACCGCCAACAGAAGCAGTGCGTTCATCACCTAGAATGATTCGTTGTAGAGAGGGATTTCTTGATACGCAAAGAATCGCTTCGTTCCATAGACTAGGTAGATGAGTGGAGAAAACGCGCAGAGATGGTGCTCGGGATAGAGCAGAGGTCAGTTGGGATATAGGGCCGCGTTTGAGAGAGGACACGGGGGTGGAAGTCCCCGCAGGAGGAGAGACACTAGTGAGGATAGGAGAAGGTACTAGGGGAGGAGGAACTAGTGTGGGAGAGGGAATAGAAGGAGCATATCCCAGGATATTCATTGGAGAAGTGAGCAACGCAGCAGGAGTATCGTCTGACATCCTGAATGCGACGTCTACGGATTCCTAGATTCGAAAACCTGAGTTTTAGTGCCTTGACCGAATAAGAACATGAAGCCATACCAATAAAGTCCATCGCTCAATAGTCCCAGCAAGTCTTGTGATGAAGTAGCGTACTCGACCCTGAGTCAAGTAGACATTCGAAGGTTTGCGTAAGGTCAAGTGTCTAACCTCCCGCAAGCCATCGAGGGCGTCGCAGAGTTCCTCCGTAGCGCTACCCGCAACTGATGGACCAGTGGGAGCAGTACTTGGACCCGAAGTCGCGCCCGCATCTAAAGATAGATCCAGAACATGGACATTTCTACAAAGCTTCACGATAGCGCCGAGACCAGCGAAAAATCCCAAGATGCAAATTCTGCGGACGTGAGGAGCCAGATACGGGTTCTCCTGTAGTGTAGTAAGCAGGCGTAAAGATTGCTCGGAAGAGGTAATGTGTATAGTGGAATAATAATGGGGAAGTCCAATCCTTTGGAAGTCTTTTGAAACTAGTAATGGCGAGAGCCGAGTACGTGGTTGGGCGGTGCTCGCGGTAGAGTATAGACCGCGTGAAGCTGAGATTTTCGGTGTCATATGCCATACAGGGCGAAGAGGAGGTGGGGTGAGAGAGGCAGATACGCAGAGAGATAGAATGCGTTCAGTAAGCTCCTCTGGAAGCAAGTCGAAGGAAAAACCAGAGTGAACTCCGTAGTCGAGCGAGGAAGACATGGTACGAGGGCGATTACGAGGTTATGGAAGCTACGATTATATAGCTTTCTATGAAGCAATTTAAGAGGCACCGCTCTAGGACGAGGTATGCAATGAGGTTCCAACGAGTTTTGTGACTGTAACCTGTAAAAGCTGTAAGAGATTTGAGAATATTTAGAGTCAAATTTGAACGTAGTAGATGCAGCTCAACAGAGTCGACAGAGTAGTCGAGCAAGAGAGTTGAGAGTAAAGCTGAGGAAGCGAAGTGGATTTAAACCTCAGCTAGAAAGGAGAAACGTAAAACCCAAAAAGGAAATATCGGAGAGATTGTGATTTCCGTAATCCCTCGTTTAGCCAATCTTGACCCAGGGATTTGGAAATTATGTGATCCTATTTACTCAACAAGTCTGGGTAGCAACAGCAGCTTTTTCATTCCGTCACTCACGGTGCTCTCAATACGCTGTTGTCTAATTATTTGTCCTAGTACACTGGGAACCGCCTTGAGCTTATTCGACAATAGCAAAGTATACCTTCTCAGCGTCTTGCATTCCATTTGTATCGTTCCTGGCAACGGCTTTTAAAGTCGTTACGGCAATCTTCGAGGCCTCTGAGCTCTGGACATAGACTCCTCGGCAACAGTACAGCAGTCCTTACTTAGGAGGAGGATTCACGACTACACTCCTTTTTGTTTCTGCGCAGTCTTTTTTGTCAACGCCTCTGCTATCACAAAATTGTCTTCCGCATGATAATACTCTCAAGGCGGCTTTCCACCGACGATTTGCAACTTGTTGTCTCTGAAAAAAACTGATCTTGTCTGTCACCGCCTTGATCCAATCTCCGCTATGATACCTCGACATCATCTCTATTCCAACGACCTTTATCAAATCATGTAGAGCGCTAGGGCAGAATTGGCAAAGGATCATTTCATAACAGCATACGGTAACGTATTCGTATTTCATGTATATATGCCGTTCGTGTTAATACTGATATTAACTTTTTATGATACAGGACTTTTTCAGCATTTCAAATATTCATGATGATCCCACTTAAGTATTATTATATTTCATCGCTCAGCCCTCCTGAATCTGGATCATCGACAGCCTTTGGGCTCACAGGAATAGACCACTACATACACACAAGTACACTTGATAATCAATATCTACATCGACATCACATCATTGCGTTTCAAGTAAGTATCGTAAGGTAGGCGTCTGTCCCATTAACATACTTACTACGGTGATCTCACCTCACAGGGCAACGGGCTGCGACGGGACGAGCGACTGACACCGTCCGTCACGTACAAGTGTGCATGCGCACATGTATATAAGTATACCAACATACTCCTCCCGAGTAACTCCGGGCACAGGTACTTAGGAACTCCCAATCCCGACCCCCGACCATTTTCAATCAGCATTTGATTCCGGGTCGTTATTTAATATTCTGCGCATGAGATTCCTCCTCCGGAAAGAATACTCCCGACCTCAGAGATTTTTTAAGCTCGCTCCCCATAGAATCGCGCTCACACAGCTCAGCTCCCATATACAGGTCTGAAATCATACGGTGCGCCCGTTGTCATCCCGTCGGTATCTAGTATGCAACACACTTTTTCCATGACGTTACCTGACTTGACATTCACGTACTCACGTACGGTGTCTGGTGTTTTTTTGTTTCAGCTTAACATGTATACAAGCTAAAACTCCAAAGAGTTCCTCTCAACCTTCCATCTCACCTGTCAAGCAACCAGGCATATTCGGTCCGGAAAATGGGGAAAACGTCACTGAATTGGTGACATTTATGCAGCGACTGAGACTGCCAATTGTCAATTGATAAGTAGCGGAGACGTTGACTCGGTCTAACAGAGGTGACTTCGCACTTTATTGGACTCGCGCCGTGACGCCGGATGCGGTGAGTACTCAGTACATAGACTGACTTCAATAATTACGGGTTTAACAGCACCTTTACCTCCGCCTGCTTTTCCGCTTTACCGCTTTTCTGCCAATCTGCCAATTATCTGACTACTAACTGACAGTGCCGTATTTCAGTGGATATTAATTATCTGACACACTAACTTAACTTCAACTTGAACCTCTCAGATGACCACACCGTGACCGTGGTGGACTCGGAGTCGCTCGGGAAGTTTGCTCTGAGGTGGGAGGCGAGGGGATGTCACCCAATTGCTTGAGGCAATGACTCGGCTCTTTGGCTCTGATTTTGACTCGGGCATGTAACTTACCACCGCCTTCGGCGGCGAGTCCCAATCCATACAAGGTAAGCCACTTCCCGACTATTGACCAACGCTGTTTCTCTCTCCCTTGAGATTTGAATTTGGATTTTGATCTACCTTTGAATCATTGCAGGGCTGTATGAAGTTTGACTCAACAGCTCCGAATCATGACCCTATCTGAATAGTTCAAGACGTCGACGAGTGGTTGGCGTTCTCTAGGCCTCACCAACACCCGCAGCATCGTACTGCATAGCGGCAAGCTCTGGTATTCACAAGCTCAGCGGACGTCACGTTACGCTGTGAAGAGTGCGCCTCGGACTCTGTGATTGTGGATGTGCTGCTGCTATGGTGCTATGGTATGGTACGGTCACTGTATGGCCCGGGACGCTCGTCGCAATCAGTAGCACGGAGATCCCGGGTTTTGGATACCTGCCGGCCTTTTAGGGGTCTGCTGTAACCCGACTATGACTCCGTTGGCGGATCTCGAGGGTATGTAACGCACAGGTAATTTGGAGATAGGTGTATCCGAGTTTATGTGGTAAGTAGGTGTAGGTATTTTTATTTCATTTTCGAAAAGCTGAATACTTATTACCTTCTTACATTCTTGGTTAAAGGACAATCGAGTACACACAAAGAGACGCAATGGCAGTGGCACCTTCAAGAACTGCGCCTATACATACATGCGTGCTCTCAGCCTGAAGCTCTCGCCCTCAGAAACAGGAATCGAACTCATTAGCACGCTACACGCTACACACACCCCTCCAATGACCCAGTGGCACACCGGGAAGGTCAACTTGAGGTAAAAGTACGGTTAGCGTGTAAGTAACTGCATCCTAATACTATGTAAGTGGCTTTAGCTTCACACTCATTAGTACAGTTTCGATCATTCAAGCTCACGGTCAATTCTATTAGAGAAAATCATGTACTACTGGATCCATGCGTGATCATGATCATACTTGATCACACTTATGTGTACCAGCAAGAAGTGGGGTTCTATGTAGCTGCTCGTGTGGCACTGGGGCCGATCGAGTGTCAATAAGTACTGCAGTGTTACTGATGAATCGATGACCTCTAACGCTATGTACATAGATGACAGGATGTGCTAGGCTCTCGACTCACCTCAAATACGATAATATTAATGACTTGAAAGACTCAATGGTCCTGCGCCGGTTAACCTTCTTGTCTTCTTTAGGCTCCGCAATCCAATGTCTCGGACATTAAGTATTAACCCTTCTTTTGTCGGAGACTCGGAATGGGGGTACTTTCTGATTTCATGCGGTGAGTTCTCAGTTCTCAGTTCAAGCAATGTGGTACTAATAACTGGAAGGCTTAAGGTTATATCCAGCAGCTCACGAACCGCAACCGCAACCGCAACCGTCTATAGTACTCTGCTGCGTCATTATTCACATGAAGCATTGGCTCTCGGAGCTCAGGTCGATCATGAATCGTCCCACACCTTCGAAGGAAGCTAGGCTTGGAGTTGTCTCTCCATCTCTCGGCGAATATGTGATAGCGTACAAGCATCGTATCCTGCTGTTTGACTGCGAGTCGACTCGATCAGACACAGATTCTAATAACCGAAGAAGGTATTATTCATACTAACTCCGATAATACTAATCAAACACGTCGCTTCAAGGAGTCTCGTGCCTCCCAGTCGGAGCCGTCCCCCAGTTTCAACTATACAGACTACTTGCATTAGTCTTTTACTGCGCTTCCGCTTCCGTTTCAAATCAGCTTACAGTATACCTGTTTTGGATTCGACAGCTCATCGTCCTCAAGATCTATCATATTCACTGCTGTTAGTACTTATACCCGGATGGTGTATGTATGTATAACGCCAGTCAGCCGGAGGAACGTCCTCGGCTCGGCTGTCTTTAATGAAAGATGCACTGCTGGAGCGACATATGTACTGTCATTGTATGATTCACGGTCGGCTACGTCGGTCAAGGAAACGATTCTCGATCAGCAGGTGTCGATCTGATACCTCAGGTTCATGAGGCTTCCCGACGGCGCATCTGATGGTCCAGTCAATGGTTTATGTATACGTATGTTCTATCTAAGTATCATCATACTAATCATAGCGGGAGGGATTGGTAATTCTGGCTCAGGACCCCCAAGGACCCCTAAGGGCCTACATCCCGTAGTAATATCTATTACTTGAAGTTGGTTGGCCCAGGTATTCATGTATGCACTGCAGGCTGATGATAATGGATGATACGATATTGGGTTCGATTCGGAATGGTACTTATAGGAACAACAACATACGGATAGCATTAACCATTTTCCTAGAGAATTGAGTTGGTGTGCTGGCGGAATTGGTGGCTTGGATGGCCAGCGTGTACTGTAGCATTTCAAGATTTCTTACTCTCTTCCTTTCCATCCGCATGTTTACCACAATACAGTCAATACATTCTAAAATACTAGTACTTACAAGGAATGTCATATATCAGCTCAGTCAGAGTTGACGCAGCAATGTCAGTATGACAACTATCAGAATGGATCTAAAGAATTAAAAGTTCCAGCCAACGAAAACTTACAAGGTACGGAGCTGAGTCCTGACTTAGCGCAGTTCCCTTTCGGACACTGCCGAGAAGAAATTGTGCTCCGATTCAATCTCATCTCCGGGCCGGAAATGAGGCGGAACGCTGTTTTCATTGTGTCATGCCATGTCCCAGTCTCTCATGATTACGATTACAAACTACTACGATTACCACTAATGCCTGCTGGATTCTTGATCGTATACTCAGAGCCCGGAAAACTCGTTACGCTAGATGAGTACCAAGGTGCTGCCTTTACTTCATCTTCGCCGAATACTCCATCTCACCGTCATTGCTTTCATTACCCTGTTAGATTGGTACAACAACGAACATGTACCGCTCCGAATGAATCATCTTCACTCGTTCTTGACTGGTGCAAGATACTTCGCTGCGGACTCTCAAGCTCCTTCATGGGTCGCACTGTACGATATTGACGATACCGCTACCTTCCAACACGAAAGCTACACTCGTCTACGTGCTAATCGGAGTCCTCGAGAGGCAGACCTAGTCAAGAGGCTCGAGATATTAGATCGAAGAACGTCAGAGGTCTTTCGTGACTCTGGTGAAACAACCCTTACGACGTCCCTCCGGTCGACCAATCCGACAAAGTACCTTGTTACACATGGGCTGGGTGACTCGCAGGAGTCTGCGGAAGAGTGGACGAAGAAGGCTGTTGAAAGTTTGAAGGGGGTTGATGGATGGGTTAGGACCCGGACTTTCAAATGTATCGATAATCTCAAGACTGGTGTGGGTGTGGAGAAGGGTCCTGAAGCGCAGAAGGTTCCTGTGTACTTTGCTGTCCATGGTACGCCTTGTATTAGTTGTCGTGTCTGAAATCGGCTAAATGCTTTTTTGTTTTAATCATCCTTCTCCAGAGTTCACGTCGTCATCTGTATCTGATACTCCTGAAGTGAAGTCTGCCATTCACGATTCTTCGTCTAGTGTTCAGGTCACGGAGTTTAGAAAGTGGGAGCTGTATAGAGCCTATCCAGGCATCGCACAAGGAAATCTCGACGCCTAACGGAGAGATAATATGAAATTCATTGCTATCAGAATGACAGTAAGGAGAAGTTATTTGTATTAATTGAAAGCTTTTGCTCTTAACGCCATTGCAAGTTGAGCCATTTTTCGGTGCTTGGACGGTGGGCAGTGACGCATAAAAGATACATCGAAACTCGCGAGCTCTGAAGTCTGACGTGAAGACAAGTTTTCACCTGCAAAATCTGTCTCGCGGTCAGCACGTCTTTGGTCCTGCTTCGACTTTCAGTCCTAACTTGACCGACAATCAAGTACCCATTCGGTGCCGAAATACAACGCGTTTAAAACCCTCCTAATCAATTCAATGATTCGGTGATCAACGTGGCTTCCCTGTTCTCTGGAGGCACAGTGCTTGCAACTTCACTTATCAATATTGTTTCTAGCTGGACCACCACTGGTAGCGGGCATACCTTTCAACTTATCCAGTGAGCGGCCCGTGTGGCTCGTCAAAGTAAGCTTCCCTGATCATGATTGACGGCTACGTGGCAATTCTCCGTCACTTGCTCGTATCTCTCGTTTGCGTTGGCGGTGCAGACTTTGAGCCACCCAGGGAGTTGAAGTTTTCATTCAGTTGACTCTTCGAGCCGGGCAAAAAAGATGTTTGGGTCAAGTCGAACCGTCGAAATAGCTGAGATTAGCAGGTATAGCAGCGAAAGGTAAGTTCTTTCTGAGTTGGATTAAGATGATATGGGATCTTCATAATATCGCTCGAGATCGAATAGAATGTCAAAATTGACTGCGATTATCATTATATGAGCGCCACATTTAACCCAGATCGAGTGTGAGCGGCTATCTCGGCCGACATCTGGCGCCTAGATAAGCGCGCGCGCAATCGAAATCAAATCTAGATCTTATCTGTTATCTTATCTGCGGCACATCCCGTCCAAGCGCCTAAACTCTCTAAAACACGAGGCTCATACTGTTGTCAATGTCCATCATTCGTCTGACACAAACCACCGCCATCATCGCTCTTTCTCCAAGGGCACCCAGCAGCGCTGGAGGGTGAAGATTCTTCTATCACCTCTTCAGCGCCTCTCGTATCTCCTTGTTGCATCGAGAGAAGTTCTGATGCAGTCTGGAGCCTGAAGTGCGACATGTTTATCTCAGAATAGAAGCGACAGCCTGCTTGAATGCCAGTGGGTAGTACATACCCCGGTGTATACGGAGGAAGGGAGGAAGGTTGATCATATTCTATGTATGTTTTACCGCGAAGTTCGTATGTTTACCTATGACTCACACGACTGTTCTGTATTCTCTCTTCCTTTCAGCATCTTGCTTGAAGGTCTGTCGTGTTATTGGACGGAGTTAAAGCTTATCTCTCCATGTACTTGAAAAAACCTATCTCCTACCCACCCTCGGAGGTAGCGAAGACAAATCCGTGACCCTGAGGTATAAAAGTTTTCTTCGTTCAATCGTTCAATCACTGGCGGATAACTCGTGTTCAGATAGCTCGTTAGGCCTAACTGCTACTGAGACTTGGATGACGTCCTTGAAAAACATCTTTCTGGTCTGACTCGAAGATGTCCTCACGCTCGTACGTACGTACTACGTCGAACCGTGTTCAGGGATTCCAATGAACGTTGCATGCGTACATAGCGCTTAGCTTTTACGCCTTCAAGTTCACTCTAGGCTCAGTTGTACTCACTAACAACGCGTACTGCTCGTGTTTTGTCTCGCACTTGACCGGTCCAGGCTAGCAAACGATAACCTGTTATCGTGTGCCCCTACAGTAGTAAGTCTATCGACATTGTGATACTATAGTAACTTGATATGGCTCAATTCAAAGTGCATCCATCCCAGACCCCGGACTCGATTTGTACTGCCTATCTCACTTGGAAGTCGGAAATCTGCTGAAGAGCATTGCCTTGCCTTACGGATACCGCGCTAGCTCAAAGAAAAAAAAACTTATGCTTTGTTCCTGTGGCATCAAACTTTTTGATCTATGATTTTATGATTCCTATGATTCGGTGGCGTCATTGCAGGATCAAGTACATGTAGACGTAAAATTTTCATCAGATGCAAGTGTTTCTCTCTTCGAGTCATATCACTCATTGCTTCGGTACGTCTGTTTGGTGTAATATTTGACTTGGATGACACAAGATTCTGAAAGAACTAGGAAAACTGAATCCTGCCGAAGCTGTTCAACAGCCTGCGAGGCAGTCCATTTCTCATGTCTTCTTCATTGTTCAATGAACATGAACGTCGAACGACCGCGGATCGAATTGTAAGTTATGCCTTGTTTTCAGATGTGATGGACTGTCGGAGATTCCCTCTTGTTTGTTTTATCTAGGCGGTTACTTACCAGTGGAACGCGTCAATGCAGGTACCTACCTATCCCTTCACCGAAACGTTGTATCCAGCCTCCATTTGAGAAATAAGCCCTACATATTACGACCCCCGCCCTTCCATCCGTTGAAGAAAACCTATTCTTATTCTTATCTATGCCTGCCATTCGCAATTACGATAATCTTCGAGTACAGAACCACTAAGTCGCCGTTAAGAGAGCGTTTTTGACGAGTGGTTATCTCTGAACATACATTTTACATGCGTCCTTGCAGGGACGCCTTATCTATCTCTCTATGTACACGGTAGCTCCCTGGACACGCCATAGCATAATTGCAGCGTGTCTCGCAAGACTCCTCTAAGCAGGTCTCGGAAAGCAACCTTCATCACGTATACTGAAGTACATATCTAACCGAGTTCAAGGGCTGGCAATCCGTTCCAGCCAGCCTCGTGCCCCTCGCGTGTTATCGATGATTCTTTCCTGTCTATAACCCTAAGCATTCCACTGTTTCTCACATTGATGCAGATAATGTCGATGCGGGTTTTCCTGAGGCGAACTTGATGTATTGGTATTTCCCTTCGCTGCCAGAGGGCTGGTAACTGCACATATGTAGGCGGAACCGCTTAGATATCTCCAACCGTCGTACCTCTTGGACAATTATGTGTACGTCTCCATCGCATGTCTGTAGATGCGAATAGTTGAAGAGATTTGACTCCATTGCAGTTGCGGGAGTTATCAGATACAAAAAAAGGACGAGAACCTCTTATCAAAAATATCTCATCTTAAATTGAAACTCGTGCCAGCTCGTGCCGGCCCCAAAGATAGGCGACATGAAATGGACGACGCGAAGACGAAGACGAAGGTTGAGAAGGGGTACACGCCCACACGAGCACCCATCCGGCTCGAAAGTTGAAAGAACGCGAAGCGGCGAAACTCTCCTAAGTATGAAGAAAGAAGGTCAGGCACAGTTGATCGCTGCAAAGTACTCACAGAAGATCGCGAGCCGAACCGGTACGCGGATGAAAGTGGCGTGAAGCGTGCTGAAACGTGGTGGCAAGTCATCTCGATCGCGTTTATCACGGGACTTGATGAGATCTCCCTCGCGCCCGAAACCGACGCGCGTCGGGATCAGGGACCGCTGGAGATTTAGCGGAACGGGCATTCGAACGTCAGCAACTCCTCGTCTCTTCTTGATTGCGGTTGCATGAAACACCAAAGTTCACTTCAAACGCAGGGTATCTGAAGAACGGTGGAGTATGGAGTCACGATCTTCCTCCGCGGAAACAAAAAATACCTCCTACTACATAGTGCGATCTCGAAAATTCAGTGATTTCCAGATAGTTCGCGCCCTTTGATCCCTTTGATCCCACAACCGGGAGATTCACCAGAACCTTGGTAAGCGGATTCTCAAGTACGGCCGCGCCTATGAATAAGTCATTACTGATGAGGGGTGAAAAGCTGTGGTAAGCAGTGGTAAGCTCGGAGACAATCAGAACCAGTTTGAAACGCCGAGGCATGAAAATGACTCGGTTTCTTTGAAACCCTAAGCCCAGGTCGAGATCTCGTCTGGTAAAAGAAAGGGACTCTGGTCAACTTCTGAGCCATTATGAAAGTAAAATGCAGTGAATGTGGAGTGGAAAGAGGCCAGGCGACTCTCAGTTAGATAGAATATAGAAAGTGAATTCAGTGAAGCCGTGGAGACAGACGGAGCAAGAGGAAAAAGTTTTCAAAAACAAGATTTGTAAGCGCTCGGCAACGATTTCCGCTTTTGGAAGTACCTGACATTGTCCTATTTATCCATCATCTGTCGGGCCAAGCGAATTTTGCCCTCAACCCTACGTTTTTTTTTCTTTTACCCTCATCTTCCTCGAGGTCTTTTCATGCTAACACCATGCTAACGCTTCTTCCAGGCTCGTATTGCGACGTATGTAGAGAGGAATACGGTCCTCAGTGTCTTCCTCATTCCATTCCGTGTGGTATGTCGAAAAAAAATTTATGTTTATTGATGGATTTTTTTTTCATCGATCTTTCTTTGTAGGACATGTTCTTTGTGCAAGCTGCTGCAGGAGTATAGTTGAAAAGACCTCACCACGACTTTCACCTGTCTGTCCTTTTTGTCGTGAAAAATATATTAACGACGATGTTCGATTAATTCGTACGGACTTTTCGTCAAGTGGATGGAACACTCCACGTCGTTTGCCTGTTGCTCTGGACAATGCAAGCGATTCTGCTGCTGACCTATGGGCCAAGAGGGAGGAGAGACTCTTGATGAACGAAGGGGGTTGCTCGCGGATCCGCGACGAGGCTCGCCGTCTTGAAGACAAGGTAGCCAAAGTCGCAGCTAAAAAATGCTCTGTCGAGGAGGTTTCTACTCTTCATAACGAGCTCGAGCAGTGGCTGAAGTCAGCTGTGAAGCTGGACGATCAGGTGGGTGCTTTCGTACAAGTCAAGGAATATTCTATTTTGCTGATTGTATCATAATTAAAAAATTTTTATATAGACATCATCGCTCTATTTAAGCGCCGCTCTGTTGCGGGCCATCTTGATGAATCACGTCGTTCATTCGGAGGCTAGCAAGACGGCAAAAAGTCTCGAGGCAAACCTCAAAAGTAGGCTCGACGACATGGAAATAACTAACGGAAAATTGGAAGAGGAGCTTCGTCGGTGAGTGTGAAACTTTCGATCGTTTTTGTTTTTTTCAGCTCCGTTGATTGCTTCTTCCTTGTGATTGCTCTTTATAGTCAAGTGAGTCGATGCCATTACGTTTTAGACATATTGCAAGAATTCTGACGTAATTTTTTTTTCTAGCGCGCTCAATACAACCAAAAGGCTCAGGAATGCCAGGCTCTGCGTACAGAGCTGAGCCGTCTCAAAGTCGTTGCGACGACTTTGGGCTCGATACCGATGCCCAACACCCAACCCGAGAGACCTCGGGCAGTGTCTCCTCCTCCACCTTCGGTGACCCCCTCACCCTCACCAAGTCTATCACGATACAACTCTCTTCACGCCAGGACCACGTCCATGCACGCATCTTCACGACCATCTACGCCTGCTTACTCTGTACGATCTCACACGCCTTCTTTACGATCTCACACCCCTGCGCTTCCCATGCGTTTGCCCACACCTTCTCCCTCCACGCTTCGAACACAAACACCAGCGCCACCTCCACCCCCTATCCCACCCAAGCCCCGAAGGCTCTCACATCCTTCACCACCCAAAATGGCTCGCTCCGTTTCCGAGGAAAAACAGGAGATTCATGAGCGCTGGATCCCGCCGGGAACACCAGATGATGATCCGTTCAAGCCCGCTAGAGTGTCTCGCGCAGGGTCTGTGACCCCGAAACACCGGGCTGCCCGTTCTCCGTCTCCTTATTCCAATCTTTCTTAAGGATCCGGTGTGACTGACCTCCTCGCCACATTTTTCTTCTGCTTTTTTTTCTCTTTACTTGCCTTCTCGTGTGTCATTCTTGGTTTTCCTTGCCTGCATATATTCTACTATACTATAATTCTGTTTTTTCTTCTCTTTTCCTTTCTGATCTCTCTTCATTTTCTCATCTGCTACTGTACCATCTCCATGGACGTTCTATACCGCGTTGGCCGGCCTTCTCGTTCTGCAAATAATTCTTTTCTCTTCTGTCTTTCTCCATTCGTTCTTCGTCACTAAGTGGTGACGTGGACTGATTGATCCTTCTCAACCTTCCTCTTAGTCGTCGTTCTCTTCCACAACACCCGTTGCCTTTTAACGTAAGCTTTATAGAGAGCAGCTGCGCGTTGATGCGCAGCCCAGCTTTCTTTCACCTTCTGAAGGCTCGGCATCCCCATCTCGCCTCGCCTGTTCCTCTTTGTTTGCTTGCTCTTTTTTCCATTCTCTTTCTTATAGGTTTTATCGGTTTCTATTCTGGTATTTCCTTTGCCTTTGCAGAACTATCGAACGGTTGGAACGCATTCAACTCTTTCAGCTGTAGCCATTATTACATCTTATTATCGGTTTTCTTTATTCCCCTTTACTTCTTTTTCCCTCGATCTACCCCCTCGACAGTGGATGGATTACAATTTATATCCATGCTCGTCCATGACTTTACAATGATATCTACATTGCTAGTAGAGACTTGATGTCCTTAATGGATGCTACCCAATGACAAGTGACGTTTCCGCGGATGCAATATCCGACAAATTCTTGGTGGTGTGGGTTTGAGTAACTGATTCAGAGTCTGACTGTTGAAGCTAGCTGAAGCTGTATCAGCCTGTACTCGGAGTAGGAGGTGTGTATACTGTGCTTGTTACCAAATTGGCCAATTAGGTATACCCCTGGACCCTGGATACTTTGTACTGGCGTCGCGGAATCTGAAATAGCTCGGAAATTAAGCTAAGAGCTTACCTGGATGGTTTTATCATGGGGACACTGATTGATTATCTATTCAAATTGCTTAAAACATGGAAATCCTTTAACTTTATTAACCCCCCTTCCGTATGTAGTCGGTTTGAAGTTATGTCTTAACTACTTGTCAGCTCCGACAACCGTGTGCGCTCCACTGACTGACTGACACTCGGAGTCATGACGATACTAATGACCTGCTAATGACCCTAAAATGTATGTGTAGAAAGTTCCAAGAACTTTTGTCAACAATTTTAATAAACGCTCGGGCTAAATATGTACAGATCCGAAAGACGCTCATCCAGAGATTAACTAGGAGTTGTCCACTATCCAGTTCAAACAGACCAGGAAGATCAACAGCTGCGGCTACAGCGAGGCAGCGGAGCTCCGCACGAAGGCAGGCCAGGCTTCACGTTCACGTTCCTTCCAAGTAGGAGGGACTCATGGTCAGAACAAACGTTCAAAGAACCAACGCCACCGACTGGCCACGGTCAAATGGTATTTAAATTCGAGGGGTTCTCTCGGAGGAGCTCAGTAAGCCAACATAAAGATTTAAATCCAGAATTCATCCAGGCCGTGCAAACAATCGATTAGCGATCGCTCCAGGAATCCGAAGCAGTTGCGCGTATTTAGCCTTCCCGAGTGAGGACTGTGTGTTTAAGCTCGTGCGTCCGTTATCGGTTACACCGTGTTCTCCCTGGGTGGAGGAGGCAGATTCCGTCAGGATGTCTCGGACCTTAAGCGCGTACACGCCGAATACACATTCAATTAACACGATATTACTGGGTATTTCTATTTCCTGTTCCCAAGATCAAGTCTATATAGTGAGATTTGTGGCGTGAGGGGTATCCGTAGAGTCCGCCTTGCAATTCATTACGAGGTCATGTGGTCGGAGCTAAGTTCCTGGTGGGACGACTGGTGACTAGCACGAATACGAAGGATATCGGATCTTTGCAAGTTGGCTTCGTTGCACAGCGATCGGAAGATGGAGTCTTCTTTGTCGTACAGATTAAGCACCGTGTCGAACTCGGCTACCTTCCCAGCGTCCATAACGAGGATACGATCGTAATATGCTACCATGTAATCAAGTTAGCTCAAACTGAGCGATGCAATGTGGCGTCGATCTTACCTATCGTGTTCAGACGGTGGGCAATGCAGAGAAGAGTCGAAGAGGCGAATTCGGTCTGGATCGTTCTCTGCAGTTTCGAGTCCGTCTCGACGTCTACGCTACTTGTAGCCTCATCCTATTCAATGTCATTGTCAGTCCATTGCAATGCCTCATCAAGCAGATAACACTGACAAGGATGATGATCCGGCTGTTCTTAACCAATGCCCGACATAACGCCAAGAGCTGTTTCTCTCCGGCACTGAAGTTCGAACCTTTTTAGGACGTTGTGTGAGATTGAGATGACAACCAGGAGATTGGAAACAAGAGCTGACCTTCATCCCCAACTGTAGAGTCTAAACTAAACTTAGCTTCGGCCACAGGGTCACTAGATCCATCACGAGGAAGCAGCCAGGCTCTTTGTAGAGCAGATATCAATTCTGCGTCCGTTCGTGTGCCCATCGGATCTCTACAAGGAATGATAAGAAAGAGAACCAGTTCAGACTGGTTCAAAGAAACGCACAGATTTTCACGAAGTGTGCCCAGAAAGAGGGTGCTGTCTTGAGGCACTAGGGCCAGTCTCCCGCGAAGAACATCTAGTCCGATACTGCGGGTGTTGTGACCGTCTATTTCAATCTTGCCTGCCTGGAGTTCAACAATTCTGTGCGGCGCTCTTCAGTGCAATCCGCTGCGAGCGAGAGATCAAACATTATACCGTAGTAAGGCTTGTATAAGAGAGCTTTTTCCTGTTCTTCGAATCAGACTAGTACTTGACGTCATCCAAGAAACAAGAAGACCCACCAGCTCCAGTTCTTCCGACGATACCAATCTATCGAGGATTAATTCAACACTGGCAATAATAGACGAATGACGTAGATGAGACCAACCTTTTCTCCTGGCTTGACATCAAAGGAGATGCCTTTCAGCACTGGAGGAAGTCCTGGACGGTAAGCAAGTACGACGTCACTGAAACGAACGTGCCCCTTGTCTGGCCATGAAGGCGGCGGATCATTCGGCGTTATAGAGTCGCCTTCTGAAGTAAGCTCGGCGTATACGAGCACTCTCTCCACTGCATTCATGTTCTGCTCATTTTGCGCAAACTGAGATACCATTTCAGCTATCATGTCGTCAGCAACAAAGATCCTTCGAATCTGAATGAATGCCAGCTCACAGAATACCTGAGTAACTGTCCGCCTTTTGAGTTTAAAAAGTTGAGATTACAACAATGATGACTTACTGCTTAACGTATAGGACAGCACAACACCAATCTTCGAAGGATTCACGGTCGTTCTAAAACCAGCGGCGAACAAAGCGATCCCAAAAATCAAAATGTTTCCTAAAAGATCCAGCCGGACAGACAGCCAGCGTTGAATAGAGATGGTCATGTAGTATGCCCGATTTTCCATGTCCAAACCTTGTTGGGCGTCTCGTACCGAACGTTCCTGACAACATCATGAGCGCAAGTTAGAAAAGCCAAAAAAAGAAAAATAACGGCTTACCTGTTCACGATATGCCCGAATGGTTGCCAAGCCAGTCAAAGTCTCTGCAATAGGAGATGAGCAAAGGATCTCAAAAACGGTAGATCCAGAAAAAAGGACCCTTACCCGAATAAGAACTATAAAGCGCCGAACGCATTAAAGAGTCCAGACGTTTCGTCTCCACCGACGTCCGGCGATAATACATGGAGACTATGTAGTAAAGAACCGACAGTGGCGCGAAAATAATACCCAAATACGGGAACGTGTAGAAGACTAGAGCGACGGTACCCAATACAGAGCTAAATGTAGAGAGAAACTGCATCAACGTGCTTGCTAATTGCGTGTCCAGTGTATCTTGGTCCTTTGACAGCCGCGACAAAATCCTCCCTGTGCATCAGTTCCGGTCAGGAAGGAAGTTCTTTCATTCGAAGGGAGGTATAGAACGTGCCCATAGGTGTTGTATCGAAGAATGACACCGGTGACCGCAGAACATGACCCAAAGCAGTGCGGAAGAGGCTGAGACTGGCAAACAAACCCGCAAAACTTCGATGCCATAGTCAGCATGCCTCGAGACGGATATATAGATTATCTCAAATGACGTACGCGAAGGTAAAACTCAGCAAAAATTGAAATAGAGCTTGAGCAACACCTGGAATATCATGATGAGTACGCGTATGCCCACACGTTAGGAAGAGATGGAACACACCGAGAGCAGCATATACAGCCATATAATCACTTTGGTTGAAACCGTGAATACTACCCGCAGTCCAAAATCCAAGGAACAAATTATTTCCCACTGATCATCCATTCATTTAGTTCTATGCAGTGGATGGTCAATATATTCACGAGTGCTTACCTGACGCGCCTTGATTGAGGGTCAACAGAAGGAGGAACATCGGTGCCCAAATGACACCTCCAGCGAATCTCAGATATTTTTTGTAGGTGCTCCACGAGACGGCGCCGGTGTTACGCTCTTCCACTTGCATGAGAGCAGCATTAGGAGACTTTTTACCAACTTCCTCTTGCTTGTCAGGGCCATCTTCGCGTTTCTTTTTCGCCTGCTCCTCCTTCTCTTGTTCTAAACTGCCGTATTCATCCATAAGCCGACTAAACAGCCCTTGCTCTGCCATCAAAGCCTGTCGCGCTTCTATTAGCTTATGCTTATCTACTGATGGAAAGAAAATGCACGAAGACGGTACCTGGAACGTTCCTCTTTCTTTAATTTCCCCATGATCCACAACAAAAATGTAATCCGTCTTGTCAAGGACATGTAGAGCGTGGGTTACGAGTATCCTCGTTTTGTCGGCTAACGGTCCTTTGAGTAAGCACTCAGACAAAATAGCCTTTCCCACATAAGAGTCCACGGCTGATAGAGGATCATCCAGAAGAACGATATCCGAGGGTGAATAGGCCGCTCGTGCGAGAGATACCCGGGCCTATATTAAGTCGGCGAGCAAGATATAAGTAAAGAACAAGTTTAAGTTAGTCATGATTGTACCTTCTGACCACCTGAAATGAAAGAAGTCAGTCGAACTCAAAACATCAGAGAAACAGTAACCATTGTGACATACCACTCAAATTTATCCCCTTCTCTCCGATCTCGGTGTTTTCACCGTTCGGTAGCATCTCGAGATCATGTTCTAAGCTACAAGCTCTAACGACGTCCCTGAACCTACATATGACGTCAATTACAATATTATCTATCCAAAGAATCATAGCTTTGACCGGCTTACTTTTCATCATCTAGTTCCTGACCAAAAGTGACGTTGGCTTTCAGGGTAGCATTCCTAATCCACGGCGCCTGCGGGACGTAAGCGACTGATCCTCCAAAAGCGACATTGCCTCGTGTCCGGCGCATTTCCCCGATCAGCGCTTGCAAAATTGAGCTCTAGTGAAGCCGGTCCATGGCCATGTGTCAGTGTCAATGTCAAAACACGAAAGGCAGAAGGGAATGTGATTGGTGGATTGGGCTGGTTTGAGAAAAACGCGCGCTTACCTTCCCGGAACCTACACGGCCCACGATAGCCACAAAAGACCCTTTAGGAATGACAAATTTAAGGTTTTTAAGCTCGAACGGCTTTTCGTTTTCCTCTTTCCCATTCTCAGCGTTTTCTGTCTTTTCGGCTGGGATGTCCTGAACAGTCAAAGGCAGACCTTCCCCGGATGTCTCGGACTTTTGATTCTTTCCACCTTTCACCTTCTCTTTACCCTCCTTCGCGCTTCTGCCACGCCCACCTGTGCCACCGCGTCCTCCACGCTCTCCACCACGCGCGCCACCTCTGCCACCTAATGCGAACTTGGACTCCAGAACCTTCCCCGCAGTCTCCCACGCAAAATCGCCGTCTACCTCAACAGCATGTTTCTGCTCATAATCGATCAGATAGGGTTCAGCGAGCTCTTCCGCTGTGAGGTAGGACCCAATACGGCCCAGAGCCACAAGGAAATCCGAAAGAGACGAGAGCACAACAGGGAAAAAGATCAGGGGTGTTCGGATGATCTGGTAAAAGAAAAGGGAGAGAGAACGCAGTTAACCTTCAGCATATATGACAATATTTACTATTTTGGGGTGGACGTACATTAAAGAACTGCAGAGAACTGAAAATGATAGCGACATTCAGCTCATGACCGCTCAGGGCGTAGGTAATCTTGGAAAAGATAAAAAGTGAGTATTGATCGCACCAGGCCCAAAAAATGAATCGGGGCTCACAAATGACAAAATCGAAGCGATGACAGGAATGAACGTCACCAAAGCAATCAAAGCCGAACGAGCGATGCTGATGAGTATACATAGATGAGCAAAAGGTCAACAAGAAGAGAAAATAACCCCTCTTACGCAGCTTTCCGAATAGTTCTTATCTCTCGTTTCCTCATATTTCCTATTTGTGTCGTGTAGAATGCTTCCCAAGCGTATGCTTTGATGAGGCGGATACCTTGGAGAACCTATGATGAATAATATACACGCGCTCAGTCGAGGTAAAGTGGTACTAAATCCACCAGCTACAGCCTTACCTCGGTCGTCAATCGAACTCGAGCGTCAGTGATTTTAACCATCTTTCTCCGCTGTACGAACATTATCCTGACGAGGATCATTTGAATGGGTAACCCGAGTAGCAAGACCTGATACATGTGACATTCAGACTAGACTGAAATAAAAACTAAAGCAGGAAAGAAACATTACCCCCAATCCGACAAGGGCCGAATAACCCAGCTAAAACATAGAAAAAAAATTGAGCCTGCGTGGTAATGCTGATACTCGAACAATACTAACGTTGCCTATGAGAAGGCCAATACCGATAATGATCTTGCGGTTCGTGATCAGCTAACAATCCGAGTCACGACGGTTCCGGTCGCTTACCTGAATGGGAGCAACCCATAAACTGTGCAATAAAGTCAACATCGCGGTTCTAGATATAAACTCAATGTTGAAACCAACTTATGCGCATAAGCTGAGAACTGGTCCAATCGTGTTGCGTCCGTTGATATCATTGTGGTTATCTACGAAGAATGTCGCGCCGGGTCTTTAGAGATAGTCATTGGATTAAATACGCACCTTTCCGACGCTGTGCTCTGTTCGTGCACGACCAGACAAACGCAAGGACTTGCGAAATATGTTACCAATTACCTGTTTCACTGCGTTAAACGACGAACAAATGATTCGGAAATGAGATGGCAAGAGCTATCCAGAACTTACCCCCGTCCTCACAGCCAGACCATTGGTCATGCTAACTGTAGAACGGCGCGCGTTGGTAATTACATATCGCAAATCGGGTTCCATACTCACTTTGCATGTAATGATTTGTCATCTTGGGCCACTTGTGAGAACACAGTGATGCGGATTTGGAAGAACTACATTACCAAGCTGGAGACCTCTACACCAAATCAATTTATTGAGGTGAATGTACGCGCATGGAACAAATCGACAGACCTTGCATAGCAAAAAGCGCCACCGCTAGCCCAATACCGTAACCAATTCCCTGTGGTTTTGAGAGGTTGGCCTCAGCCCTTTGGGCGTCCGAGAGACGATAATATTCGTATGAATCAGTGAGCCAATTCAGAATAACTTTGTTCACTAAGGGAGTCGTTGTCTTGAGTGTGTCTGTGAAACTAGTGAGTAAGATCTCATCAACATCGAGAACAAGACTTTACCCGCTAAAAGCTTGAGTATTCCGGATGTCCACCATCGAACTAAGAAGGTCTGATAAATTGCCTTGAGCAAAGAAGAATCATATTGCGGCTTCTGAGTCTTGGACTTGGATTTTGCTTTTCCTGAATTTTTCCCAAACCAAGAGCGCCTCTTCGGGTCTGGTGTGGAGGACTTTGATCCCACCTCTTCATGATTCTCGTGATCAGACTCTGAAGGGATCGTGGAGCTGGAGTCATCGACCTCCTCCCATGGCTGCCGCAGCTTTTCACGTAGGAAGTGGGGTCTCTTATTGGGAGGACACCTCAAGAAGAAATTGGTTTCGAGTACATCCGTCAAACTTGACGTCAGGCGGTCTGGTGGGAGCTGCCATAAATCTGGTAAGGTATTAATTGAGTGGTTTCACTTATACAGTCGGGATCGCAGACAGACCATCTTTCTCTAATGGTCTAGAAAATCCAATCTTCAGAAACGGCTGTAACCACTGGAAAATGAGCCTAGATAGAAAGCTACAAGACGCGTAAGACAGGCTATACAGTGTAGGAACTGGATCACCCACGAGGCCTCATACTCAGGCAATACTTTGCCTGCACCAAACGCCGGAGGTGCTGGAGGAGGATGAAATGGATTCGAGAATTTCATCCTTGTTGACTCGAAATCGCGCAACTTCGTAGTTTCTGAAGTAGACGCTTGAGTCCTCGGACGTGACGACGAATGAGCGGCAAGGTATTATATGTGTCACATGCCCCGACGGGATATCCCAGCAGATTATTACCCTTTATTACCGAGCTCGTGTACAAGGGCCTCAGAAGAGGGCCGCTCTGTCAGATTCAATGACTAACTCGACGCCACTGAATACAGTTTATAGTGAGAGTCCGTTGGAAGCAACGTCACCGGCATACTGCGGGGAAGAATCGTACGAGGAACCTGGAAGGAACCACCAACATTCATGAAGATGGTGCCATTGGTAACAGTTAAACCGTCGGAGGGAGCGTGTCAGTGTGAATTCATTGTTCAACTTTCGCAGCACGTGAATATGTTCGGTCTCAGAGCAAATGTCGCGTCGTGTTCTGCTGAAAAGTTGACGTATTGGCCTTCCTTGCTGAGAGTTGAGCTTCGTCTATGATAGCGTCCTTATGAAGCAATTGCTGATAATCATCCATTGAGTCTGGGTCACCCTGAACTTCGGAATTTCGTGTCATTTTGGTCCGACGGAGCGCAAATGGACTGTCACTGACCTATACGGATTCTATCCATGTAAGTTCGTTCCGTTCTCATAATTCTTAGCCCTTGAGCATGTCCCACACTGTCGTTGTTGTATCACCTGTATGTCGGGGCTGGCTCGGAAATAATGCCATTCCACTGAAATTGCGGTACAAGAAGTTCGTTTAATTGCGAGCCACAGATCGTAAGTAACAAATTAAACTCTGTCACGTACGCTTTCAAAGTTTGAAGGACGAGCGCTGAGCACGCGTCGTTCCAGTGAATCGTGAATCGTGATACCACCTGTCGGGTCAATATAGACGTGTACCCGTCTAAAATTTGGATCAGCAAGAAAATCCTATTCTGAAAAATCGTTTCTCACCAATTGAATGTACAGTGCAAGACTGCAAGTTGTCAAAACCCGGAAACCCAACTCAGAGGCTGAGGTCCCCTGAAAAGCGTGGGACACTGCCACACCAAATCAAGCCAGGATGATCGATACGGACTCGACCAGGTTCTCGGTCTACCTTTTCTCGGTCTACCCTCCTCCAACTTGAGCTCTAACCATCATCATCTATTTGCCTACCACTATCGAAAATGGCACGTCAATTCTTTGTTGGAGGTAACTTCAAAATGAACCCGGCCACTCGGGAGGCCAAGACTGCACTTGTTAAAATTCTGAATGAAGCTGACCTCGATCCTGCTACTGGTATGCTGTACTTTCGGCTTCACTCAGTGCTAATCTCCTGATATTGATCCATATTCTCTGTGTAGAGGTCGTTGTTGCTCCTCCCGCTCTATATCTCATCTCTCTCAAGGACATCATTCGGAAGGAAGTAAAGGTCTCGGCTCAGAACTGTTACTTCAAAGATTCTGGTGCATTCACCGGAGAGATCAGGTGAGAAATTCGGTCCCTTCGACGGATATTATGTGGGTACTCATCCTTCTCTGCATACAGTCCCGCCCAGCTCGTAGATGCTGGTATACCTTATGTGATTCTCGGTGCGTACTTCTTACCCCTATTTCCGATCGATTAACATCGTTTTATTATTACAGGACACTCCGAGCGTCGAACACTCTTCCATGAAACTTCCGAGCTTGTCGCACAAAAGACTCAGGCAGCTCTTGCCAAAGGGCTGAACGTCATTCTTTGTATCGGTGAAACTCTCAGCGAGCGCGAATCTGGAGAGACCGCCAAAGTCTGCGAAGCTCAGTTAAAGGCTGCCGTAGACGTGCTTAAGGAGAGCGACTGGAGGTAAGCACTCACGCGATTCTTAATATATTGGACCTCTCCGAAGGGTTTCCTGCAGTAAGATTGTAATTGCATACGAGCCAGTATGGGCCATTGGAACTGGCAAAGTAGCTACTCCACAACAAGCTCAAGACACCCACGCCGATATCCGGTCTTATCTTTCCAAAGCCGTCTCTCCCGCTGTGGCTGAATCCACTAGGATCATTTACGGAGGCAGCGTGAACGCGGCTAACTGCAAGGAGCTTGGTTCGTACATCCGTTTGCTACTAGGTCAGAGTCAATTAACCAGATTTTTCTCTTGTAGCCACGTTGCCCGATGTCGATGGATTCCTTGTCGGAGGTGCATCTCTTAAGCCTGAATTTGTCCAAATCGTCAACTCGAACAAGAAGTAAACATGTAATGGAAATAAGGGGTACGAAACGGATACAATATACGAAGTTGCTAGAGCATTGTATTTAGACAAGTAATCAGAATCTCTTGTATTTCTTGAATAAACTCGCTGTTGCAACTTGAAAGCTGAGAGCAGCGCTTTCCTTTTTTGTTACCCCGTGCTTACTCTAGTTTGTTGATCTGAGGAAGGGGAGGAACGAGCAGAGAGCAGATTGAGGTCTTCAGATGGACACGTGATGCGGCTATCCTTTCTCTTTCTCGCCGCATCACTTGGGTCGGAATCGACGTGTCCATCCTCGAGCCTCAAGCACCTTCGTTCTCTCCTTTTATTTTTCTAGTTAGTCTTGGAACACGCACGATTCCGCCTTTAGAGCATTATCTAGTCAAACTCTCAGTTATTAGCATATACACGCTGTAATGGAACGCTTACCATACGATCCCGGTCTCGAGTTATGCCCGGACTACACGCACGATAGGCATCAAGCCCTCAGGAATTTAATAATTGCAGACCCCAACACTCCAGGTGTTACCAACGATGAACAAGCAGCCCAACATTTGGAGGGACTTTGGAACGCGGAGAATGCTGAGAGGAGAGATCGGTATAGGCAACAAGTTGAAGCGGATAGAGCGTTAAACGAGGAGCGTAGGCAGCAAGAAGAAGAGGCGAGGAATTTGCGGCTCGAAGAAGAGAAGCAGAAAGAAGCGGAGGCACGGAAAGAGAAGGAGAAGAAGAGGGAGTTCTTATATCTGTTTCAGCCAGGGACAGGAATGGGAGATATCAAGGAGCGTATTCCCCCTTACGCACGTCAACTCCTCGTGAAGAGGAAATTCTTTCCTTTGTGGTATTGTCTGCCAGAGGCGTGCAAAGAAGCAGTGGAGAACGCACGCAACGCGACGGATGACTACGGATTCGACTTATCCAAGGACGCAGAGGGAAAGATCGCCGTTCATGCAGCTCCCGCAACCAGGCCGTCACCCAATGCGAAGGCGGACATCCAACTGACGTGGCAGGAAGTTCTTAGAGCCAAGAACTTATTCCTCAACTCCTTACCAGAAGGCTCGTATCCTGAGCAACACATCAGGATGTTTAGCTTATTTTACTGCAACATGGAACTCCACCCAGTCATTCGCCTTCCGAGGGGAGAGAGAGCATTCGCTCGCTATCATGCCCTAGCACGGCGAGAGTGGTATGACCGGAACGAGGAAGGGAAGCCTTTTGACATTGCGGTTATCAACGAGACCCTCTTACGTCGTTGTTTGGATGACGTCGAAAGTGCAGATGTAGAAGATAGAATAGCTCGGTAAGCATTTCCTTCATAGCTTTGGATTTCATAACAGCACTAACATTTATTTATGACATATTCCACCCATACGAACTCATTTATTTGCTGCGACACACACCGAATCATTGTGCTGTTGTTGCGTCATGCACCAACCTTTTCCCCGCTGCGACCCGCATTGAACTCCCTCCCATGCTACATCATATTTTCAACGGCACTTACATATCCGTGCCGCGACCCACATTGGCTTCTGCCATGTGTACCATGCCGCGACCCGCTTTGACTTTTCATATGCACCCTGCTGCGACCCGCTTTGACTTTCCATATGCACCCTGCCGCGACCCGCTTCGATTTTCCATATGCACCCTGCCGTGACCTACTTTAACTTTACATATGCACCCTGCTGCGACCCGCATTGTGGTCTTGCTTACACCTCCATTATGACCTGCCTTCACTCTTCATATGCACCAGCATGGACAAAGCTACTCGGAGCTATGAAACGCAGCCAAACTCCCAATCATGGGTTCGTCCAAAGGGTCACAGTAGGCAACCTTCAGCGAGTCGGAAAGCTCAGCCATACCCAACTCCGGACCATGCAGGAACATCTCCGAAAAAGAGACATGTATCATCTGCCTCGTCCCCTGCATTTGCACAGTCCTTTCGAGAAGCAGATCCGGAAGGTGCACCTGAACCACGGACACATTACTCGAGATGTCCGCTCTGTCTTGGCAGAGACATGCACAATGTCAGGCTCTGTGAGCGGACAGTCATGTGGGATAAGAAAACCCCTACCTACTGCACACGTAACTCCAGAGGACACCTCAACAATCCTCAAGGGATTGAATTATGCAGCAACTGGCAACGCCCAAACGGATGCACCGACAAACGTCACCCAACGAAGCATGAGTGCTCTGGATGTGGAGACCCTAACCACGGAGCTCAAAGCTGCCCTCGTGGACCGTAAGCTGAAAGCGCATACGCCACTTCATGCGCTAGCCTGGCATGGAGCATTAGCAGCCAAGGCGGAGCTTTTGTGTAAATATCCTACCTTAGCAAATTCTATTGAACACGGCTTCAAAGTCGGCATGCCCAAGATCCATCATACCTTCATTCCCCCTAATAGAATCACATCAGTCAAGCACCAAGACGCTTTCAACACCATTGTCGATAAAGAATTCCGCTTGAAACGGTGGCTTGGCCCTTACCCTAGGCATGTAATTGAAGCAGTTTTGGGTCCTTTTCAGACTTCTCCAATTACGATGATTCCAAAGCCGGGACGGCCTGGAAAGTTTCGGCTTGTACAAAACTTCTCATATCCATACACACCCATCCTACCCTTCAACATTTCATCAATCAATTCCGCCATCGACTCTACATTATACCCGTGTCTCTGGGGCACCTTTGCTAATACATGCCGACTTCTATGGACACTTCCACCTGGCAGTCAGGGTGCAGTACGGGACGTATCGGACGCATATCGTGTCATTCCTTTAGACCCGAGTGAGTGGGCAGCAGCAGTAGTAAGACTTGGCGAAGATGAATTTGCAGTGGATACCTGTAATATGTTTGGATTACGATCAGCAGCAGGTGTGTTTGGGCACCTCGCAGATGCAGGCGTAGATATTTTCAGAGCAAATGGCCTAGGACCGGTAACGAAGTGGGTAGATGATCATATGTGGCTCAGAGTTCTCCGGAAACACCTGCAACGGGTCAATCAGCTTCGCGAGGAGTTGCAGCAGAGGGTTCGAAGTTCGGGGGGCAGAATACACATTCGCGGGAGGCTTCTTTTTCAAGGCCACTCCTTACCTAATGGAAGGCCAGAAGAATTCGACGACGATTTCTCATCTCCTATCATTGATCACTCGCACGATTCACCACGTTCACAGTCTGATGCCATGTATACATATGCTATGTGTGATATTGACGCAATCTCAGAACATTTAGGTTATGTTTGGGAACCCTCTAAGGACATTCCCTTTTGTTCTGAGCCCATATATTTTGGTTTTCAGTGGCACATACAGGAAATGCGAGTCTCAATACCCACCGAAAAGAGAGAGAAGTATTTTAAAGCTATTCTGACATGGGAATCGAAGTCAACACATGACAGGGAAGAAGTCGACAGCCTGTACGGTAAGCTCATGCACGTCAGCCTCATGCTTTCAGTGGGTCGTGCCTATCTGATCGAGTTGGAGAAAATGAGGTCGTCGTTGTGCAGCGTGTCTCCGTTCATCTCTCATCGTCCTCCAAAGCAACTTGCGAAGGATCTTCAGTGGTGGAAAGAAAGACTATCAAACCCAATCATTTCCTCTATCCCTGGTCCAGCCACCCTCGTTGATCTTCATGCCTTCTCAGACGCCAGCGGAGGATTTGGCATCGGTGTTTGTATCTGTGGTTACTGGAGAGCATACCGATTGCTACCGGGATGGAGGGGAGACAATGAGAGAGACATTGGATGGGCAGAGGCAGTCGGATTCTGGTTTCTCGTTCAGTTCGTTGCCTTGTACAGCCAGAAGGGACATCATTACAAACTCTACGGAGACAACTCGGGTGTCGTTGAAGGATGGTGGAAAGGATGTAGCTCAAATCGACCCACAAACAATATTTTCAGATGCATTCATCAGCTCCTTGAGGACAAACAATTCTATGTGCACACCCGCTACATCCCAAGTGCCGAGAACCCTGCAGACAAACCCTCTCGAGGAGTCTATGGCCCCCGAAGCCTCTTACTCCCAGAAATCCCCATTCCAGATGAGCTCCAACCCTTCATCGTCAACTTCGACAGTCCCCTCGCAGCAGACCATTGCCAATCTACTAACCGAAACGTTAATTACCTCACTACACCTTCACAATGGAACAGAGGAAGAGAGCACCACAGTAGATGGCAGCACGAGCTCGAGCGAGAAGCTGAAGAGCTTAACCTCATCTCGGAATCATGGTAGTCAGTCGGCGACACCAGGCTCTCAATGGAATACCCGCCTTCCTCCGGCACCTCCTAGAAGTACTGTAGTATACCCCTACCCTTCTCATCTCACACCTCGTCCTTCCACTCTACGGCCACATTGCCCAGCTAGAGAGCGTCTTGTAACTTGGAAACCAATTAATAAGCGTATTTTTCGTGATATTCATGGGAGAAGAATTGACCTTCCAGAAGAGGACATCGAGCGCGTTCAACTAGTCCTGTGTCAATCATGGACAGAGAGCACACTCTCATCTTATGCGGCAGGGCTCCTAACTTTCCACGTTTTCTGTGACTCGAGAAACATACCAGAGGATCAACGCTGCCCAGCAGGTGCAGATCTTGTTGGCGTATGGTTGTCCACAATAGCAGGCACATACTCGGGTTCAGCAGTGAAGAACTACCTCTTTGGTGTGCGGGCATGGCACATCATTCATGGCATGGAGTGGCGAGTCAATAAAACAGAGATGGATGCCCTGGTTCGGTCAGCTGAGAAACTACAACCTCCAGAATCTAAACGAAAGAAACGGAGACCATACACCATCCCATTCATTGAAGCAGCGCTGGGTAACTTAAACAGGGATGACCCATTCGATGCTGCTGTAGCTGCTTGCCTCACTACAGTATTCTATGGTGCAGCACGCGTTGGGGAGTTCACTGTACCACGGCTCAATGCTTTTGACCCCCACAAACACGTCACGCTTTCAGCCATGCGTAAGGGCACAGATCGAAATGGGTTCAACGTCACCATCTTCCACATTCCTTGCACCAAGAGCAACCCAGTATCGGGCGAGGATGTGTACTGGGCCCGTCAAGATGGGCCAACAGATCCAGAGGCAGCTTTTGCCAACCATTGCAAAGTAAACAAACCACTCCCGAGTAGCCATCTATTCGCTTACCGACATTCGCAAAAGGGGCAAGAAGTCCTACGTCCCCTCACAAAATCTGCCTTCATCGCTAGATTAGCCAAAGCAGCCAAAGCTTGCGGCCTAGAGCCTCTGCAGGGCCACGGCATACGGATCGGCTCCACGTTGGAGTACCTGTTGCGAGGATTGTCATTCGAGGTGGTTAAAGTTCTGGGGAGGTGGAAGAGTGATGCATTCCTCACATATCTACGAAAGCATGCTGAAATTATGGCACCTTACATGCAGGCAGACCTACATAGAAACTTTATCGCTTACACCATGCCTCCTGTACGTCGCTAATAGTACTCCAATCCAACCTAACACTTGATCACTGCCACTAAGATCAATCTCGTCGGCAACAGAGACAGACAGCATCTGAGCGGTGAGCAGCTCCTTGATTATGTGGGTATCCGCGGTCGCTGGATGCGTCGCTGCACTCCTACGGCTTTGGGTATCGCAGCCGACCGCGCATACCGCTTAGGGAGCCTCGTTGGGGCCCGAGGGCCACAGGCCCTTGCCCATACTACTTCACAGTCTCACACACTTTGGCACTCACTTACTTCTCTTTGCAACTAGCAGCTACGGTCCCGTCTGAAGATTGTTGATCTGAGGAAGGGGAGGAACGAGCAGAGAGCAGATTGAGGTCTTCAGATGGACACGTGATGCGGCTATCCTTTCTCTTTCTCGCCGCATCACTTGGGTCGGAATCGACGTGTCCATCCTCGAGCCTCAAGCACCTTCGTTCTCTCCTTTTATTTTCCCTCCCTCCTCGCCCTCATTCAAGGCGCAAGCGAAAGCCAGTGAGTCTCCCCCATTCGCTTGCTCTGACGAGTCTGCCCGGCGGAGCGGTCAGCGCTCGTGCGGGATCCCACCCGCCCATCGCAGCCGACCGCGCATACCGCTTAGGGAGCCTCGTTGGGGCCCGAGGGCCACAGGCCCTTGCCCATACTACTTCACAGTCTCACACACTTTGGCACTCACTTACTTCTCTTTGCAACTAGCAGCTACGGTCCCGTCTGAAGACTCTGCCTCTGGCCTCATGTCGCATGACAGGTAAAAAAACTTGAGGTGGCGCAGGCGCTTCAGGACTTGAAGAGGACCTTTTCACTTATCGGTCCTTTCGTTATGCTTTTGTTATGCTTGTCGTGCACTCGTCGAGTACCTGTGATGTCTGTCTCGACCCTTACGTCTGGGATGAGGAGACGACGCTAAGGGCGCCTCACGCTATACCTTGCGGTCATATATTTTGTCGACAGTGAGTCTCTTCCGCATCGCTATCTAACCGATGATGTTTTATTAAGATTTTATTTGAAGATGTCTGGAGAATATAGAATCGAGCCGATGCCCTCTATGCAGGAAAACGTTTGCGGGGGACCGTATCAAGAAGCTGCATATGGATCCGCCGGAGAATCCTAACGAGCATGCGGAGAATACGTTGTTGCAGAAGATGATTGCTGTTTGGGACGAAGAGGAAGAGATGGTCAGTGTGATTGAGGAGGTCGAGGCGTGGTTGAGTACTACCGAGGTAAGGCTTCTCGGTTTGATTTGCTAGAATCGTGTTCTTATACACTACATGTAGAGCCCCACTCTCCTTCAACTCAAGGTTGCTCAAGCCCAGTTTCATAGACTTAAATCTCGACATAATGACGACCGACGCAAGATTCATGATTTGCAGAGAAGCATGCGACGATTGGAGGATCGTTTAACGCAGGACAAGGAATTCGGGCAGGCCGTCGAAGCAAGTCTTCTCACTGAAAATGAGTCCCTGAACAGGTGAGAGCTGAAATACTCCCAGTTACGAGTGCGCTCTACTAAGTCTGGTGTGTTCAGCCAAGTCAGGAAATATGAGTCAGAAATTCAGTCTTTACGCAATGAAATCGCTCGTCTCGAATTTTCCAATAATGCCCCTTCGTCTTCATCTCTCCCTAATAACTCCCATACATCACGCAAAGACAAGGGTAAAGGACGAGCTGTTGATCCGACCTATCTTCCAGCGCATAACAATCCACTTCCGTTACCTCCAGCAATCATATCTGGAGATCGCTACGCATCTCGTTCTGGCAGTGGAAGGGACTCTGCATTCGAAGCAAGCGACGTCGCTCTTGCCATCGAAGCGTCCCTCCGCGACCGCCCTCGTGTTACCGTACCCGATGGCTACGATTCATCTGGCGCAGGCCCGTCCTCAGCGGGTCCAAGTTCAAGCTCACGTGCGCGCGAAATTCCAACTCCCGTATATCCAAGACCTATAGATCCATCTTCTAATCTCAATCATTACCAACCTTCTGGACTTGTTGGACCTAGTGCGAATGACATGACTAGAAGTTCTTCCGGAGGGTCTTTGCGTGGTCAACCTGTTCAGACGACTGGTATCATAGGGTACACTGGGAGGTATATGGGTACACCAAAACCTCGACAAGACGGATCTCATGCTCAGTTGGGAGACGCTGACGTTCCGTCTTGGGCTAATGGGTATCCTCAACCGCCCAATCCTGCCACTGTACAAACACGATCCCGAAGATCATCTAATGCTGAGGCAGTACCGCCTGTGCTGAATACTGCTGTGACTCAGGCTCAGCAGCACGCTTCGCGTGCCTCTCCTTCTCGTAGGACGAAGATTGTCCCTGGAGCCGCGACACATGAACGTATAGCCCCTGTCACTACAGCTTGGCCTGCTGCTGGATCTCAGACGACAATTGTTCACGGGGTCGCTACGTTACCGACACAGAGTGTCACTAACGGCGTATCTGATGCCTCACTGCAGGCTGCGGAGAGGGAAGAGCAGTCTAGAAAGCGACACCACCATCGACACAAGTCACGTACGCGGCATAGGCATGAAGAACGGGTGCCGGAAAGGGAGGAGATACCTGGTGTCTTAGGGCTGGGCTTGATTGATGAAAATATCGAGGAGAACCGGTCTGGTCCTCATGCTGCATACATGAACGGGTACATGGAAGGACTTGGAAATGGGTTTGAATACGGGAGTGCGAGAGCTGTTTCGGCCGCTGCTTCTTCTGCGACGAGGGCGAGGTTCGGTGTCGATTCGGGGACCGGACCAAGAACAACTCCTGCGTCTGCTGCGCCTCCAACGACATCTAATGGGAACACATCTCAATCCCATGCACGACCTGCTGTACCGAGAAGGAGTACTGTGCAAAGTGGTACATCTGAGGCTGGTGCGATGGAGCGTTTTCGTGGTTTGATGGAAGATCCACTTCGTTCGCGATTACCCCCAGTAGCTGAAAATCGTGCATCGGTTGCTAGTACTGATGCGCCGACATGGGGTACTCCCACTGAACCTAGTCTGTCGCGAAGAGTGTCTACGGCTAGCGATGTCCTTGCCGGTCTCAACACGTTCCCTTCGTATGATGCTCAGCAGAGAAGCAGCGTTTCATCTGAGGCTTCACTGGGTACTTTTCCTGCAGCTGGGCCCTTGCCTTCTGCACCTGCAATTATGTCTTCAAGCAATGGCTCAAGGAGAGTCGAAGGTGGTAACGAACCATTGTCAGCTTCTCATGTTCCTTCTCAGACATTCCCTGAATTCGAACGTGGCGCTCTGTCACGCTCCTTGAGCTATACTACAGGCCCTGATTCTCACTCAACTTCTTTCGGAGGGATCTACCAATCTTCTGCGACTCCTACTTCTTCCCAACCAGCTCGCCGCTCCAACGATCATCAGGCCAGCCAAGCTGGAAACACATCCAGATCTGATCATTACCGGCTCATACTCCCGCAGTTCACTACCACCAGTAATAATAGTCACAACAGCGATCGCGATCAGGAAGCTCGCGGTAGACGACTGCAACCTGCACGTATGTCTACCTTACCATTTCCAAATTCTGTTGACATCGGAGTCAATTCCTCTAATGTCAATGGGCTCCCCCATAACCCCCTTCCAGCGGCTCCGGCTATGGTTAATCACCCTTCAGCCTCATCTATTACCAGTGCACCTCCGTATGCAGCCTCGTTCCTACTAGGCTCGGCTCTTGCATCTGCAGCAGGATCAGTAGCTGATAGACTCATAGAAACCCCTGCGTCCTTGGCGAATGGCGAGCATGGAAATGCGCTGGGGTTGGATTTAGGAAATGAAGATGATCATAGGTATAATAACCCTATTCCACCTTTCGCTGCTCCTACCCCAAGGGCATCTCATGGGCTGTTCTTGAGGGCATTTAGCTATGACTCGGAAGGAGAGGGCGGAAGACAATTCTATAGATAAGAAAGTGTGCTGCCGTGATGTTGATCGGTACGGAGTTGCGTTCATGTCGTGGAGTCTCCAGCTACTTGGTGCAGCAGTTGACTATTATCTCTGCTTTCTACGATATCAACCTGATTCCGAGTCCCGACCTATTCAATCGGTAGCTAACAGATTTCAAATTCTAGGGAGTCCGTCTTCTCGCGTCATTCTTTCCCGAGATTTCTTTCTGGTTTCTCTCTATTTTTTTCTCTCTCTGTTTTTCTCATATGTATATGTATCCTCACGTCCGTCGCGTTTTTTTTTTCTTTTGCTTTATTTTTAAGCACCCTTCATCGCTTTCGCATGTTATACCCTGCTGTGCCAATGTTTCTGTATCATTCACGAACCAAAGAACCGGTCTCATTAATCTTGAACTGCAACGGAGGGGATAGTGTAATTATACATGAACGCCGAATTCACCCATTTCACTTTAGACTCTCGCATTTTGGTCCGAACATGCATTCGAGTCACAGATCTCTCGGAGGGTATGAGCTAAACTGCGGGCTGGGCGCAAAGACATTGAGCCAAAGGTTGGCCAGACCAACACCACGAGCTCTTTCTTGATTCTGAATCTGAGATAAGTCCGGCGGAGAAATTTAGCTCTACGGAGAATATTACTGAGCAGGTGCTTCGTCCATAGCCATATAGCATGGCGAAAAGCTGCCTGTCAACCTTGCAGCTAACATACACAACCCCCAATTGCTAGTATTGGATAATGACCCCGTTATCGATCTGTCCACCGTGACATACAATGTGAGTACGTCGAAATATTTGTGGCGACGCAAGAGACACTCCCGAAGATGTTCATGCAAGAAAAACGCATGCACACGACGATTGGGCGGCACACGACGCATGTTCAAACGTTCATCGTCTCCTTCCGGTCCTATTGGTGAAAGTAATCTTCCACATGGAGCGACCTGAGAACAATGATCAAGGGTGATTTTCGTCGGTGTTGGCCGAATAGCATTTGTTGAGCATCGAAGCCTAAGATATTCTGGTGGTCGCTGACTTTGAAGTTCAAAAAGCAGGCTGAAAGCGAAAGATAAGCGTTTGTCAGCGCCACAGCAGTGCCAGCACTTTGCATGGCTTTGAAACGATCCACTAGTAGCGTACATACCCCTCGAAAATATTCAAGAATCGATTTATTCAGAAGATATTAGGACTGCTGTATCAACTTTCTTGATTCTTTGGTTTGCTATAAATTCACTATGAGCTTGAGCAATATCTCTGTAAAGAGTTGAGACCGAACGATCGTGCTGGGACTGACCAGGCAGGGTAATTACCACGTGACTAGCTACTTTAGAGCCGTGGGAATGACGACCTCATCGCAGTCGGCGCCGTTGCCAGTCAGCCAAAATAGGATCCTTCGAGTTCATCGTCGATGTCGCTGGTGAGCCTCGCGGTATTTTCGAGTGATTTATATAATGATGAAGTATTTAGATACATGCTCTCGTGGCCCGAGGGTCAACCATTCTCGCCGAACATAAAGCTGATGGTCGAAACTTCTCGCAAGGTGCGTAACTTCGACGAGCATTGGAGTCGTGCCTTCACAACGGAATTCCAGCTACTCAGACAATCTTGTCAAAGATACCTCCTAACAACAGGTGATATTTACAACAGTAATGTTGAGTTCCATAACTGACATTTGGCCGAATACTTGGACAGTAAACTCACGTACGTCTGGGAACAATACCTATTCCATTATGTCTCGGAGGGTGGCTTTACCTACCTCGTCATGGCCGATGACTCTGCTGGAAGGTGATGGTCGACAAATGTGCATGAAGATTAATATGCTGAATGGTTGCATAGGAGAATGCCATTCGCTTTCTTGGCCGAACTTCAGCGAAAGGTGTGTGAAAGCTTTTCAAAATGTTTGTGTGAATCTTTAACCATGCCTTCTCTTCATTAGTTCCTAGAGGCACCATCGTCTTCATCACTCAATGATCCGGAGCTTCCTGCTTATGGCCTACAAGGGACGTTTGCTCCCATAATCGCTAGCTTGATGCACACATACAATACGGCACCCCCTGTGGACGAAATTTCTCGTGCGCAAAACGAGCTCAACCAGGTCAAGGACATCATGGTTCAAAATGTCGAACAGATACTCAGTCGGGGTGAAAGGATCGAGTTATTGGTAGACAAGACAGATGTGATGGCTGGTCAGGCCACCGCCTTCAGGAGAGGCGCTAGGACCGTGCGCCGACAAATGTGGTGGAGAAACAAGAGAATCCTTGGGCTAAGTGTGTTAGTAGCGCTGGTGAGTTCTGCTTGGAGCTTCATATCACATGGACTTGTGTCGATAATGAATATCGTCTCTTCCGTTCCGAATTTGTTTCTAGGTGTTGCTCTGGATCCTCCTGGCTCAATTCTGCGGTGCTGGATTGAGATGTGGATCTAAGTCGTAGCTCGACTGATTGTATTTCAGAAGCAACATATGTACAGTATCTATCACTATTCTTCTATGCCTTTGCACATCTGGGCTTACCTTAGTAGTCCTCTGTCCTTTTCATTCGTGATTTTGGGCAATTGTCATATGAACCGTGTCATTCCCTTTATGTTTCCCCGTGAAGGTCCTGTCCGACAAGAGCGCTCCCATTCCCGACTTCCAGTGACCGACCAGAAGATCCGGCCTATCTCACAGCTACTCTCCTGCCTAGCCTGGAAACGAAGGTCACATTCTTCTATGAAAACTCCGCAAAGGACACGTCGTTATCCCGAAGATCGATTTCTTTCAGTATGTTTCACGACTCCGACTGAAATAGTAGCCTTTCAAGTTCACGTTCACAAGCTCTTGGTGCCTGCCTGGTCTATTCCTGGTTCTGCCCGACAATGAAAAGTCTTTACGGCCATCTGCCAATCTACCGGATAGCTTTTTGGTTGATTCCGACTAGGACCTCGGCATTTTGTTAAGGCCTTCTTGTTCTTCCTTAGAATCCTCAACAACTTCGATAACTTCATTCTTCCTATCACAAAATGGAGCTTGTGTTCGTAATTTACTTTTTTGGGCATGATAAGGAGACAAGTTCTTGGTAGAAATTAGAAATCACTCAATCTAGAAGACACAAATTAGGAATTCTAGACCTGAGACAATTCTTCAAGGTCCAAAGTGCAGACCGGTAGAACGATGCCAATTTCTGTGATATTATTCCATGATACTAGCGATGATACAGATTTACAAGTAGGGTCGTATAGGTAACAGTATGTAGAACAGTACTACAAGGTGTAAGAATGCGTGAATCGTCCGTCAAGAACGAAATAAACATACAATGAAACACAGCCTATGCATGATGATATTGTTATCTTGAACGTGAACATACAACGTTCTTGATACTCTTGTTGAGGGGATAGAAATGAAACCCAAATACATAGTGAGAAGGAACGAAGGCGAATGAATAATGATTGGGTACGAGGTCAGACTAAGCGAATCCCGCAACACTTGTGTTGGCCGTCATCGTAGCAGCAAGCAATTTAGCCTTTGCAGTTCCTATAGAGGAGGATGTAGGGTACTGGTAGGAATCTCGGGGAACTCGACTACTAGACGAAACTCCAGCTTTAATCGGCGTAGACATAGATCGACCAGAGGTATTAGATGTCCCGGAATAAATCGCCATCGGCTCCGGCTCGCGCTGAGCATGAGGACGTGAAGACGATCGGGAACTGTCGGTTCGTGAACTTAGAGGAGGACTCGTGCGTGAAGATCGCTCCGCATCGCCGGTGGGTGCTGAGTAGTTCTGACTATTCAAAGACTTGGAGCCGCTGTTATTCGAGTAAGAAGTTGAGGATGTGATGGGGGCAGATTTGGGTGAATAATTGGGATTTTCAGGCAAGGCCTCGCGCTCCCTCCGCTTCTCCTTCTCAGACCTTTGCCGCTCCTTGTCTTCTCTCCTCTTTTCTCGCTGGGCATTCTCTAGCGCGACTGCGTGACTACTTGCACGCGACAAAGCGGGGCGAGTGAGTAATGGACCCTGAGAAGAGACTGAGCCTGTCGGCGTCAAAGATACAGTAGGCTGAGCTATCGGAATGGGAATCGGCTGAGGCGAGAGTGAAGCAACGGAGCTGGAAGTCGATCGAGAAGGAGCAGACCGCCTGGGAGGTGGTGAATCAGCCATTCCAGGTGGAGTACTAGCTTCTCCGCGGGAGATATGCCTGCCACCAAAGTTCGGCAAAGAGGAGGACGTATCCGGAGGCGTGTCCGTCAATAAATCTTGTAAATGGTACCGTAATATGTAATTTCGCTCCGTGGGGTTGGAGATCATCATCTGCTCCTCAGAACCACGAGACAAAGGCGAAGCGGGTCGGGTTGGGGCATTGCTGTTACTTGGGGGGACGCTAGAGAAAGAATGCGAGCGAGCGGACCTCGGGCCAGAGTCGTCTCGAGGTGCAGTCAGAGTAAGTAGACTAGGCGTTGTTTGAGGGGCCATAGGGCTTGATTCGGGTCGTATCGGGGACTCGGACGGACGATTCTCCTCCGAGGGGAACAATGACACCGGTTCACAAGAACACGAGTGTGGGCAGCCGACGGCCCCACAACCACCAGCATATTCCGTAGCGCCGTCCTCTGAACCCTCTTCGACGACATCAGGCAAGTTAGCGAACGTATCGGCAGCCAACGCATTACTGGTGAATTCAGGCAGAGGAGAGATCACGAAGTCTTGCTGCGGTGGAGTAAGTCCTCTCAGTTCCGAACGGCTTGAACGACGCTCGATAGAGGATACCAGCGGGTCAGCCTGCTGGTGATGATGGAAGCTAGGTTCCTGGTAAAACGAGCCTTTTCCTGGACGAAGGCGTTTGAGCTCCACTTGCAGGTTTTCGTTTTCGGATTTCTGTTGTTGAAGCTGAAATCGGGAAGAAATTCCGCACAAATCAGTATCCAATAAAACAACTCTCAACAATTTACCACTCACTTCCCTATCGAAAATTTATATCAGATATAAGCGCAATTGATTCAGGATGTATACTCACTCTTTGGCTTCTAGACATTTCGTCTGCATCTCAGAGAAGGCCCGCGTTAGCTCGAGCTCTCGTTCGAGTGCGTACGCCTTCTCCTCCTTTCTAATAGCGTTGGCGTCTCCCAGCCTTCTATTCAGCTCTTCTATTGTCAGTTGCATCCCAGTAATCCTTTCCCTTAGCGAATCCACTTCCTGGTTCTGTGACCTCAATTTGCTTTTGACTTCACAAAGATAAGCTATCATCCGAAGGCTGACGCGTAAATCTTGGAACTACGAAACGCGTGTTAAGGATATGCATAAACACTAAACAAAGCACGTACCAAATTGCGAGGCTGGCTCGAAAGAAACGCTTTGCAGTCAGAAATCAACTGACGTAGACCTGGTTCAGTAGTACCGACGTTAGCAACGGCTGCGATCCTCTCTTGAAGGTTCCGTGCTTCCTGCTCAGCAAACAAAGCATCGGATGGGCTATCACCACTAGGCGCCGATGCTCTGATGCTGTCTAAATCAACGTGCAGCTTTATCGCATTACGAGGGTCAAACTGAACGCGACATAGAGGACATGCTTGACGCGTGATACGATTGAGACATCTTAGAGAAGGTATCAGAAAGCATCCCTTGACCACGTATATGAGAACTCACTCGCTGCAAAAGACATGTCCACAGGCGATTGAACAAGGGACCTTCAGGTCAGTGCTGAATGCTTCAAGGCAAACATCGCAGGATGACCCAGGACCGAGACTGAGCATGAATGAAGGAGGAGGAGGAAGTAGTGCCGAGGGATTCTGACCGGGAGCCAGATAGGCGAAACCAGGTCAACTTGAATGTAGCGCGGAATATATGAGACGGCTCACTTGCACGTGCCCCTAAATTTGGAGGGAATGATCCAAAGGAACCAAGCTATCCTAACACGGTGAGAGCTCGAATTGAAAGGGCACGAGGCAACGTAAGCGAGCGAGATGAAATGAACCATGTCATCGTCACCCGTTTCTTTGTTCAAATCACGAATCACAGAACCATGTACACACTCAGGCTGGAGAACTTGGGAGAATAGGCACCGAAACCGTGTCTCCGAAAGTCTAGATCCAGTGATGAACTGTCTTCCTGTTCACCCTAGGTTAGTATTAAGACTTAGGAAGGGGAAGAAGTGAACTACCTGTGACGATATCTAAGGTGATGTCCGCGATCCTGTATGCCGCCCACTGTCCACAACCATTGCCAGACTTCAGAGTTCTCGTATCATTGAGTAGGATGGGAAAATATCAAGTAAATCCCTCGGACCGGTATGTAGATAACAGTCTCCCCGAGCGAATAAAACCCCGTCGCTTGCCGAATCAGGTCTGGAAGCTTTATGGAGCTGACTGCTGCTAGCGACTAGGCACTTATAAGGTATGTACTGCCTTAGAATACCTAGGCCGTGCAGCGTCGGAGTACCTCGTTGGACTCTAACGGAGCGACGAGATAATGACGCATAATTCGTCATAAAAACTGCGTAGCAGTCTGTAGCGCTCAGTCGGAGGAAAATAAGAAACCTCGAAGACATAATATCCCACATACCATATGGTCGGTAAAATCGAGCGACGGCTGACAATCTTACGTCTTGGAAGAGACGCTTTCTAGGTTCCGGGGCTCTCTAACGGGGCTGGAATTCAGCTTGAATTGAGCCTCTAAAGTGATCACCTGGTGCGAAAAATGTCCACGAAAATCGCGTGGTCCACCATCTTGAGGGTTTGACAGCTGGACTGACATTTGCGGCGCAATAAACAAGAAACAAAAAACTTCGAATTGGAGGATAGGATTTTCAGGGTCCGTGATAATGAGACCATGATGAACATAGTAGTGCTATCATGGATGTCGGCGTCGAGCCTAAGTGAAACTATAAATGAAAAGTGAAGGAGTCGCGAGAGCGAAATTTAGAAAATGTAGATCACGTGCATAACGGCATAAGTCACATGCATCAATGTGCACGGCTCGCGCGACGCGCGTCGCGTAGAGCATCTCCCTGATGGATATCCACCTCGTATCCACCTAAAGCAAGCGGCTTAACACGAATATTATGGTCAGTCTCTCGCAAACTTTCTGGACTTGATACAACCTTTACTTTGGAAATAAAACAAGACTTGATACTTACATACATACTACATCAAGAGAGATTTGCAATGCCCCCTTTTGTTAAAGATATATATCATAGAATACATTGGAAAAGAATCATTATTTCTTGTGAAGTCATCCACTCAAGCTCCTGAAATTAGTCGATGACTCCCTTTGCTGGCAGGTTATTCGAACTCAAATCTACGTGAACTTGAACAAGCTTGAGGTTCCGGTGGAGCACACAGGAGCACACTAGTAAAGGCTTCTGCACTGACTACTAGAAGCTGTCTCAGCCTTGTCATGGTAACCAAGTGCCGTAGATATATAGACCACTATATTGATCACTGGCCGTGGGCAGTCATACTTATCGCAGAAATTGGGCATTTTGAACAATTCTGATTGAGCGTTTCTAAGGTGTACTTCTTGGAAAATTCATCCTTTTGTCTGGTTGGTACCTACAGGCAATATCCACACGATCATGAAAGCTTGTTTGTGTTATGGGGAGCATATTCTGTCAGTTTCAAAGTGCATGGAAAGCTAGCATAATCAGCTCTAGATTTACCAAATTAAAAAGGTAGGCAGACTTGAAGTCCAACGACGGCAAATGGTTTAGCTTGGCTTGGTTCAATTCCTGATTCCGGGCTAAAGAATTTGAGGGAGGAAAATCGTTTTAGAATCCGAGTCAACGAGCACCAGTCGATACCAGCCCCATAGCCAAGCTAGTCAAGCCTAGGTGTAGTGCTAAGTACCATGGGATGAGGTCAACTGGTCAGACTCAGAGTCGTACGTGTCAGTGTCCCACGTGACTCTGGCTTTCTCTCACAGGTCTACGCCTGCCAGCGCATTTGGAAGGAACTGCATTTCATCCTCTACTCCTTGATACGATGGTAGGTCAAAATTCTATGAAACAAATAATTTTTTTTCTAATTTCTTGTTGATTTAGTCCGACTCCGATACTCCCAAGTCCCCTGCAGGTCGCTCAGTTGCATCGTCTGTAGCAAAACCGCCTGGAGCACAAATTCGGTATGTCTCAACAGACATATCTCACCTAGGAGGCTAATTTGAACTTGTCATAACAGACGACGTGCAACAGGCTCACAGGTTGTTAGGCCTAACTCAACTAGGGCGGCAGGTGCTGGAGGATCCTCGAATACCATGTTGAAGCTTTACACAGACGATTCGCCAGGGCTACGAGTGTGAGTAGCACTTAGTATCTGTGTCTGCCAATTGACTTACATGTTTCCACCTGCCAGTGACCCTTTTATTGTCCTTGTGTTGTCTCTTTCTTTCATTGGATCCATCTTCTTCCTTCACATTTCGGCAAAAGTAATCCGTATGTTCACAAAATAAATAGCTATCAAGCGACTCTTTGGAGTCTTCATGGCGCTGGAAGCATGCAGGACCAGGAGAATCTTTGCTTGACTTCGGAGCCCTGATGTTGTATCAAAACCTCGCTCTGGGGGAGCTTACCTTATATCACTCTTTTATTCATGGGACTTGGAATAGGATATCCTCAGCAGTTACGAGTGTAGCACTGTTCATCCTGTGCTCGCGCGAAGTCTGGCTGAAGCCGTAGCTCCCTAATTGCTTTTCCTCGCTGTCAGTTCCTTGGCTGTTCATTTTTCGTTTCGGACTCTTCAATTGTCAGGCTTGATATTCTTCGTCGTCCACTCGTCTTCATCGGCGTCTCGTTGGACTCGATTTGTCCCTGCATCAGCCGAACCGGCTTGCTTCCATAGTCACACTCTAGCTATAAGCTCTTTTCAGGGGTGTATCTTTTTAATTTCTTCAGAGATAAAGCAGGACTGGAGAACGGCCTCTGTTTGGTGGGATTCTTGTTCAAGATGCAACTCGCCCTCCGAGTCAATTACGCTGTCGTAGGTTGACGCACTGAATCGAGCCTTCTTCTCGCCGCTTTGAATTGAACAGACTTATGAGGGAAGATGAAATCCTATTTTGAATATACAGGCATCTTCGGTTTCTCTCCGTTGAGAATAGGAACACTTACATGCCAATCAGAACAAAGCGCGATCTTGTCGTGTGCATAGGAACTAACAGGCCTATACCTCTAAACGCTGAAACCACGTTGAAAGTGCATGTTAACGAAGGCGCTTTGCGACCCTTAACCTGAGAGTATACATCGGAAGTGCAGGCCGGAAGGCAGATCTGTGTGCGTTAAACATATGTCCATTCAGTAAGTACTTTAGCAGACACCAATTCCTAGTTGGAACTTCCGACGAAGCACGGAATTGAGGCTACTGTTTCCTCAGTATCGCCGAAAGAAGAGTCTGTCAAGACCGAAATATCTCTAGCTGTCTGTACGCTGGATTTTAGATCTCTTRGGAAAAAGTTTGCATGCATTCGGTACATCTAATCTATCAACGTCTATTCATTGTGATAAGAACATATGTTGAACACGGAATTTTCCAAATTGACCGAAGCTTCATTTGTGAACTGTCATAATCCTCGGAATGGAATCGGCGGGAACGTGTCTTCTGCCCACACATACTTTGAACTTTGTAATTGGCATAACGAATTATATCAGTGGCTAAACTTTCCGGGATGTCGTTCTGCTCGTCATGGAAAAACCTGAGGTGCACCAACCACATTGCCCCACATTGCCATCTCGTATGTTCTTCTCGGAAAAGCCCACAAGAACGAAATTTTACATTCATATAGTGGCCGTTTGAAGCCCACGGATGTCAACAGTTGCTCCAAGTTCCAGATCAGCAAGAACGCCTGTGTCGATTGGTATTGCAGATTGGACGACAAAGCGAGTGGTGTACATGCTGTTCAGGCCTAGTTTTCGTCTCATGCTACTGAGGGCACTAGATGCTAGCTTCAAGTTCACAAGTAGGCATATGATTTTCGGGCACATGTATCTTTGGGGCCTTCGCAGCATGAGGGGTCCTCCAGACTCTATACCATATCGACGTTCCAAGCAGCGGGAAGAGATACACCCGGAGAAGGCATCCCTTCCACCACGACACCCTGCCAGTGTTACACCCGGATAACTTGTTACTTGATCGAAATAAACACACGGTTACACGAGGGGAACCAGCAGTCAGACCCACTAACCAAATCTTGGGTGGTCCTTTCAGACAACTGATTCCTTGCGTTTCACATGTAGAATCCACTGTTAGCTGCCTACTTGCTGTACGGATGACGAGCAGTCAACTCTGCCAGCGGGGCGCAAGGTTGGTTAGAGATACATTGACTTCCGACCAACAGATCGGTTATAGTCCCCGTAGTTATCCTGCTAACCTTGTTTTTTGTCAGCCAGACAAGAAAAGAAAACCCAAACAAAAAAGTATCTTAGCCTAGTGTTTTTCGTCAGTATTGAGCACCTATTCCTGCGTGCAATACACTCCCATACCCATACATTGGCCTCAGCCTCAGAAGAATTTAGGCCTTCTTTAAGTTGACAACATGCTCAGTCACAGGCTGTAGTCCAATTCATAAAACAATGACAAGTACCGGTGACTCTGACCCTAGGCGTAATCTGAGGGTTCTGAGAGTCAATATTGCCAAAAAAAAAAAAAAGGCACGCAGCAGGAGGCAAACGGCATGAATTGGGATTACTTGACACAATATTCAATAGCGAGGGATGACGAAAACGGCTAAGAGACGCTCAGAGCGCCATGAAGCGCCTAAGCATTGTTATAAGAGGGACAACAAAGTTCAGTCACACTTGAGCTTGAATGCCTGGTAAAATTGTTGTAGTACGTCAAATAAAGTTACAGCAACATCGTTCATGAGCTCATGAACCTTGTTAATGAAATGGAAAAGAAAAGTTGACATCTTCTGTGGTACGAAGCATCACAAGGTCATACGTCCCATTCGTCTGAACATGTGTGAGTTGATTAGCACTAACTAGATCAAGTACTTCGTACTCACGGACGGGGACTTTGCAAGCTGTCCCCTGACACACTTCCCAGCGACCACTGTTCACTTCTGAATTCAGGAGTCCTTCAGGTCTTGCAGGTCTCCGATTCTGATCCACATCGATGACAGGCACAGCTAAAATACCAGTTCTTCAGCAACTGGTCTCTTCTTGCCGCAACATCCTCATTAATATCAATGTAATTAGTGCAAAGTTCTTCGCCTTCAGTGACATCCCTACTCGTGTAGAAGTGCATCGAGCGTCCATGTCGCTCCTTCCGTACGTTCGGCGAACAGTCTGTTGGTTGATTGAGTGTGAATAATATACTATTGCAAGTGCTTCCTGCTTACCGTGATTGAAGTAAGAACCCGAGACGTACAACGCATATCCCAGCATCTCGCTGTCTCCCGTGACTTCATAAACCCCAAAGGCATTCCCCTGATCGCGCGCGAGTATAGCACGAACAGTGTCGCATGTTTGAACGTAAGGCTGCAGGGATGGAATGGGACTGATTGCTTTACGCAAGAAAGTGTAGACACGCAAATGAGAAGCGAGCACATGAGGCTTAGCACGAACGTAGGACAGCTCGTTGTCTTGTAGATCCAGGAATTGAGACCAAGTACCTGACTCAAAGTCACAGGTTGGCCGGGTGTCCTCAATGTAACGATGGATGACTCCTGTTGCCAGAAAGCGTGCGGTGTCCACTTCAAGATCATTGAGAGGCTCCACCAGGGCGGCACTTAGTGGCCTCGCCTCAGTTTTCCTCCAGGCAGTATCGATTACCTCTTCAGTAATCAGCCCTTCAATCGCAGATGGAGTCGAGACATTCGCCACCGAAGATGCTATTTTTTTCATGGCCTTTTCCAGCTTATCCACCGCCGCAAATGCCTTCCCAACCAGATTGTCCACATTCTGGATGGCTACCCATTTGTTTCTACACTCCTCGCTACAAAACCAATGCGAGTATCCTTCAGTATCGTGCTTGATACTCCAAGTGTTGCGATTCGATTCGAAAGCATACGAGAAGCACTGAGCGCAGACTTCCTTGCGATATTCTCGATAGATCACAGATGCATAAGGAGAGGTGCTCTTATGAATAAGAGAATCTTTCGGTATGAACGTTGCTGCAAATAGTCCACGACCGCCATACGGTGTAGTCTTTTTGAAAAAGAGACCATTGTTCATTCTATCGTGATTTGAAAGGTAGAAGTCGAATTAGAATCCGTTAGAATAGCAGAGACCGAAAGACTAGCATGATAATAGTTTGGAAGTCAGCGTCGGAAGTCAGCGTCTAAGTTAGCACCTTCGTAGAATACAAACTTACTTTCTTCCCTCATCGTCACCAATTTGCATCTCATTGGCATGTCAAGTCTTATTGTTGTAAACGTTCAAAGCTATTGATTTCAAACAAGATGATTAGCGAGGCTATCACTGAAAGATAAATCGCCGCAGGCTCCGAATCGGAGTTGCCTCAAGGTTGAAGCTCACCCCTGCCTTGAGGCATTGACGACAGTTCTGCGAGCTATGCTCCTTGTGCTACAAAGCTTTCTGCTCTACTACGTTCTACCTTCTCTAAGATGCTGGTCGTCGACCCTTCAAGCACTTGCGACGTCTGTCTCGAACCCTATGATTGGGACACACTCGACCGGACACCTCATCTCATAGCCTGTGGCCATATTTTCTGCTTGCAGTTAAGTTTCTGCGTAATTCATAATATAAACTTTCCTTTTTAGCTGACTCCTTGGGTTTAGATGTCTGCAACAAGTCTTTCCACCAAAATGTCCTATGTGCCGGAAGCTCTACCTTTCTAGTGACGTGCAAAAGCTCCATGCTGATTGCGCTAATGAAGGCGAGAAGAATGAGGAGATTGAACTTTTGAAGCGATTGGTGCTATCCTCCGACGCAACGGAGGAGGAAATACTTCGCATTCGTATCGAAGTAGACACTTGGCTGGAGGGCAGAGTTTACGACGAGGTGCCGCGACCCATTCTTCATTGATGTGTGTAATTTAATGCTCATTGTGTGACATGTCAGGCAAGCCCTCTCCGGAAAGCGCGAGATGCCCTGGAAAATTACCAGCAGCTCAAACTGAGAAAGAGCCAGGATCGCCGGAAAATCAAAACTCTGGAAAGAGCTGCTCGACAATGGGAGAAAACTATGCAAGATAATGTTTCACGACAACAGACCGAAGCAGCACGCAACGAAGAAGCACTACGCAAGTACGCTTTTCTCTCATAAGCGCTCCGGCGCCTGTTCTTAACAGCCTCAATTCTCCAGTCAAATCTCCCAACAACAGGCGGAAATTTCGCGATTGAAGGCAGAGCTCGCCAAACGGCAACATACCCAGGAACGGAGAAGCAAGAGGCAGCCGACGCACCCTCTCATTACCAACGTGAACCCTCTCCCTGAGCCACCGCGTATTATTCCTCCGTCAAGTTGGAGCATGACGTGGAGCACACGGGAGGTCCGTCGTGGTATTCAGGACTTCGGACCGCGTAACATGCCCTTACGCACGGTGGACGAGGACCTCGATGCTGATGACGAAGCAGCGTTTTACACCTGTCGCACTGGGCATGCTTGGTTAGACGACGAGCCATTGCTTCAGAGACCACAGGGTAATTATTACTGATCACTTGAGTTGCGCTGGCTGACTAGATCGCACTGCGAGGAGACTCGTTTTGGGCGTGGACTCCTGGTAGACTCTTGAGTATTTTTGGGGACACCTCCCACTGCTTTCTAATTTATTGTTCTTCCTCTGACGCTTACGACCCCAGTATGAATTGTAAAGTATATATTTCACAACGAGTTCGTACACGAATACGTTGGCCCACCGATCACTATGATACATTATTAATAAATCGAAAAGGATATGATATATGATGTTGAGCTGTTTGCAATGAGTACTGTTACATACATACAGGCGAAATTGAAAAGCTAAAGAGGATAATAGGTATCGTATCAGTAACACCAAATAATAACGAAGACAAGGAAATTTGCAGATGTGGGGAGTCCAATTGACATACAATGTTACAGAAAAGGCGTTTAGTTTAACCTGTACCGCTGCTGAAGCTTGCTTAACTGGTATCCTGAAACAAGGGGAAATCAGAATTTGTCAGTTTCAGGAGAAGCTAAGGGTGACATACTCGCCAAAGGACAGCCTATCGCCAACACAGACATCGCCGTCATGCTGCTGTCCAGAGCTGACCTCAGCGCAGCAGTTCTGGCTGGGTCAACGGCCGGATTGAGACCGACAATTTCGGCCATACCAAGGGTATCTTGGACCCAGGACCCTGAGTTTGTAGCAAACGCCTGAGCTCGCTCGAGCTCAGAGCCAAGAGCATGGACTGCCATCCCACAGAGCGTACCAATGATGGGGCTCAGATGCTGCGTGCCCAAGGAATGCAACCCACTCAGTGTCCGGACTATATTTTGAGCCGTATTTATGGACCGCTCTGAAGCTCCGTCAATCCCGCAAGCTGAAAAGATCGTTTGAACCTTCAGATACGCGCATAGAACAAGGACATGGATGACAATGAGCATGCCTTGCTGTGTCGGAAGAAGTTGCGGTGGTGCTTGCGGAGTATTAGTATGAGAGTGAGCAGGCGAATTGGAGACTGCAGGAAGAGTGGCATGAAATCTTGTGAGGAAATCATCAAGGGCGATGCATTGGTTGGTGAACTCCTCAAACTCCACGGAATTGAGACCTATGAGAAGAGTAAAGACCGGCGTGAAGAGTAATGCAGCCTCAAGGAAAACTTACCACAACTCAATTTCTTGCTGAGACAAACTGAGTGATGAAGCAAAGCGCAGGCCTTTATAAACCAGCTTCTGGTGCCGCAGGAACTCAAACAGTCCGGGCGTCCGGGATCCGAGAAGAACTTTCCGAGCGTGCTATTTCCAAAGTCGCTATACCATGATCTCTGTTTATAATGCGTCAGCGGAAGGTAGACCATAAGGCGCATAATATTCACCTCATCTCCCTCTTGAGGCCAAGGAGTGTCGATTTCCGAACACGGCATATCGAGTGAACCAAAGCATCTCGATGCAGTGCCAGACGAGATAGACAACAGTCTTTGCGCGCAAAACGTCATCCAGAACCCGGTAACACGTTCATGTTCCTCGATAGGATCTTGAGCAGGAGGTAAAGACAATTCGGAGTCGGATATGACACTAATAATGGGAGTGCTTAAGGTACGATTGGAGCGAATCTTGTGAAGCCCACAAGAAAGAGACAGCGATACAGCGCCATTTATGTGGAACTCAGCTTCCAGGAATTGACAGTTACGGAAAAAATACGCTGCCAATAAGACCTCTGCTTGAATGGTGTGCATAATTTGAGCCGATTGTGCAATGTTGGCTATTTCCCAAGATACCTGGCGGAGAGCGCGCCTCAAAAAGATGGTCTCATAGGCAAGGAGGGCATTCCCTTGCGAAAGGTGGACTCCCCACAAGTACGCGCAGCTTAGTAGGGCAGGCGACGGGCGAGAGCTGTGACCAAACGGCAGAGGAAGTAACGCTGAAGTTCGGAAATGGTCGACGTCCAAGAAAAATCCAAAACGGCAGGAAGGAGGAAGAAAAGCGTCCAGCCTGTAGTACTCGTCAAATGAGATGATGACGTAGACTATGTGACCAAGCGAAAACTTACAGCATTGTAATGATAGCACTACCAGGCTCCTGTAGAAACAGTTAGAAAGGCCCTTGACCCGGCTTCTTAGATGGACACTTACAGGTGATTCCAAGTAAGGATCGTCATCCTCAGACCCAGAAGATGAAGCACCAGAACTGTCTGCATGAATAATATAATAGTATAAGAAATGTCCTCATTATCTACACTCCGAACTTACCGGATGATGGAGGTGGAATGTCCATCACAGACGGACCAGAGTGCGTTGGCTGGTAAGGGTCAGTGAGCTGTACTTCAGAAGTCAGCTCCGGACTTTTCTCTAGCTCGCGCACTCGCGCTCTGAGGCGAGTGATACGCTGCTGGAGGTCTTTCGTCTTCCGAGAAGGCCCACTGGTATTGGTGTATTCGCAAGGATCATCTTTGGGTAGACGAGTACACGGGCCGCAAGCGGGCTTGACACCATCACATTTCTAGCAATTAGCAGTGAGTAAATGAGTAGCGACTACTTTAGGCAAGCCCAAGAGTTACTTACAATTTTATGAAATCTGATTATGATGATCGACGTGAACGAGTTAGAGATTTGTAAATTAAACTTGAATAAAAGGCTTACCTGCAATTTAAACACGCTTGTCCTCTCCGTAGTTGTTTGGTAGGCTCTTTGAAGATAAACCTCTGGGGACGTTGAACAGACATCACAATTGATGAACACGACGATCAGGAGAGTTTAAGTTTTGATGAAGACCATTCGTGTCCTTGGAAGTTATAACTCACTGGCATACACAGCTGAACGCAGGGTCTTTGAAAATATTCCTGTTACGCTTGCATAAGAAGAGAGCGGGAAGAGGCCATTGCTGACCAAAACATGCATCGGATGGATGAACGCCTTAAGAAGACGCGGTGCAAGCACAATCTTGGCACGTGATTCCATGATCGACAAATGGCCGAAAAAGGCAAGAGCGAGCGTGTACAACAGCACCGGTGAAGTGAAGATCTCTAAAGCTGTGCATTTTCCTGTAGGGGTATCTGTAAGCTGAATGTAAGAGATTGTAAGCTGCTAGTAAGCATACCATCGGCCGAACCCGCACACCCGACTCCCGACGGCTAGCTAGTGAGCATAGACTTGCACATTGCAGAACATGTCCGTCCTGGAAATTCAAATCTTTGAGTAGATACTAGACTGTTACTTCGGATCTTCTCTCCCACAAACAGTTTGCGGGAGACATGCCAGCAGACGGTTTCATCTGGATTTGGTCCCGAAAGCGTCCTGTTACCAAATCTGGCACCATCATACCGCTAATGTCACCATATCAATCGAATTTCGTTATTTTTCACGGTTCTCCGTCAAAGCTGCAGCGAGCTTGGCTTTATAAGGTGTAAAAGTGTGCATGTAGCAAGCTCAAAAACGGTTTGTTGTTGAATAGGATGACCTTGATATCTCCAGATAGCAGGGCTTAGATTACTCGCTCGAATATTTGCGACAATAACGAGAATCGAGTTGGACTAGTACCTGACACAAAACGGACTGATCGGAGATTCGCAGAGAAAAAGAAGGCAAGCGTACGCCTACGCGCGCATCGTCGAACGTAATTCGAGATGCTGGCATTATATTCTTCAGACCAGCTGGACGTATGTACACACACGTAGGATTAGTCGATGATCACCAATCGTTCCTTGAAAGACGGAGGGTCAGGCGAACGGAGTTGGTGGGAAGTTGGTGATTTTGAACGCACCTCTTATCACTGTGTTTCCGTGGTTGAAGTGGCAACGAGCGTTCCGGCATTCGACTCTATGATGACTTCATCCTTCTGCGATATAGATGGAGAGGTTCCATCGTTTTTGGCATCAAGACCCCGATCCTGGGTTGCCACAATCCATATAGGTTCCTCGTCAGGAAAGCTGACTCGTAATTTTTGGACGCAGGAAGGGCCGAAAGGCCGTCTGCACATTGGACAATTAGAAGGAAATATATTGTTTAGACACCCCTAGAAGGATAAACGTTTTGTCAGCACGGAGGTACGGAACCGTGATGACGAGCACAACTCACAAGGCAAAATACGTGTCCGCAAGCGAGAAGGTGTGGAGCATGTACAGGAGAGTACGCTTCAAGACATACGTCGCAAGAGCTGCAAGGATCAATTATAAGCATTGCGTCAATAACAGAAGGCAGAAAGCGACCAAGAGGAATATCAGGTCTGTTAGGGAGCTCGCAAGAGCAAGCTGGGGCGTAATAATCAGCACATCTCAGTCCTCGAGGTTTCCTTGAGGCTGAACATGTGAGACACTGAACTGATTACACCGGGTCTCAGAACTCAGCCAGGGTTCTTCTGTGATACGTTATTAACAGTCTTCATATCGTACTTTGCACTGTGTACGATGTTACATTGTCGTTCAATGCAAGGCTTAGAGCAGACCGCGGTGAGCTTGCTCATGACCTTCGCGTGTGAGCGTACGTATTTCATTGAAATTGATCGGCGGAACCGCAAGTTATCTTGATAACTGTTGTAGCAATATCCTGAACCCTCCTGAACCCTGTGATAAAGACAAAGCGTATAATCAGATATCAGCACCACTGCGGCAATCGACAGAGAACGGCCACACGTATAATCATAATTGACATTAAAATCAAGGATCTACACACATCAGGTCACATCCCCAATAGGCTGAAGTAGAGTTGGAGAACGACAATTGTGAAACCCACATTCATTTGGAGAGCTAGACACATGCAGAATATTGCAAATTTTCGCTAGCATATAATCCAGAACCTCTATGCAGATGCTCAAACACGCCGCATGGCGGAGACAAGGTTCACGGAGAACTGCGGCGTGTCCAGAATCTATCCAGAATTGACACATACAATATCGCGTTACTGCAGAGTCCCTCTTTCCTTGCAGTTGAAGTCTGTTGAATTGCTCACTCAGCCTACGTCCTCTTACGTCCGCGTATCCGTGAAAATCAATTTGTTAAAATCTGTCAAACCCCGGCAATGTCGCATCTAAAACCTTACCTACACATCATCGTCATGCCAGCCAAGGGCTGGTTGCCCAGATCCAGCCATCAAGGTATACGAGCGCCCATGCTAAACAACCACTTTACTTCCTTACTTTCAAGTTGCTCCTGTTTTCTCAAAAACTCCCTCAGTTGCGTCCGTGCGTCCTCCCTTGCATGCAGTAAAGCGGCCGTGAGCTTGTAAGGCGCAATAGGTTTCGGCGGTTTAGTCTCAGCGGAGGCAGCCTGTTCCTCTGTTTGGCGTTTCTTGATGAACTCGTTCGTCGGTGGGGGAGGCAAACGAGTATATGGTTCCACTTGCGATTCAGGCAGCGCCCAGGTCGAAGGTTGGATGAGTGCTCCTAGGATACGGAGGCGGAGAGTAGCGACAAGTATTTTATACTTTCGGTGGAAACCTGTATTACATACGCTGATTAGTCTCCTTTCAGAGGTGTAAAGAGCGCTTTCACTCACTGTTAATGAATAACCCATACCACTTGATCATAAACCAGCCAAAGACGATCGTCCATAGCATCCGACCCGCCAAACCATTCGAAACTTCGCTTGAGCGAACTCTTAGCGCAACTTCAAGGACTTTGTCTCTCGTTGCATTTCTCAAGATGCAATCTATTAAACGACTGCAGAATGTACGGAGTTCATCAAACCCGGAGTTTCCAAACGACGACCCTTCAACCACCCCGAGAATCATCCCGAGTAGCTTTCGTATCAATCTGAGAACCAAGGTGCTGCTTCCAGCAGCCCATACAGCGCCAAACCCGATGCCGCCACCTACACCAGCAAATTGCGCTACGCCCTCTTCTTCTCCCGGTGTTGCAAGGAATTTCACCACAAGGTGCGACGCGATATATGCGGGTATATACGACAGCAGTGCGGGCAGGAAGAGGACGCTTTGAATGAGGGTAATAGGGAGTCGAGCCAGAGTAGATGGAGAAAGGAAACGAAGTGTAAGAGTCTGAAGGTGGTAAGCACGAGAAGGGTATTCGGTGCTTCGAGGAAAAGGGATGGGCAGCACGGTTTCAAGAAGAGAATGGGACATATGGGTGTGGTGCATGAGGGAGAAGTACCTCGTTAGAGAGGTTTTAAGTGTTTGCAGCGATTCCGGCGAAGCAGAGGAGGTCGAAGGGGTGAGTAAGTTTATTAGCCTGCACGCAGTCAGTGTCTCGACCAACCGAGGTGGACCGTAGTCACTCACGTCTGTGAAATGATAACCCAATGCGTCAACTTGATATTGGTTTCTTCTCCCCAAAGAATCTCGCGAGCCACTCCAGCTGAGTAAAGTGTTTCCCTGCTATGCCTTCAGCCATTTTTTCTATGTCTTGAATCTCAAGACCCACCAGTCGTTAGCATTGATAGTCATTTCAAAGAGCTCTTTCTCAACCTGCGCCATGATCTCCTTCACCACCATTCGGGACTTGTCATCAGAACTTGCACCCGATACATCATCAAACAGTTCGGTAGTGTACGAAGAAATGACGATTGGGGCGCCATATTTCACTTTTACCTTCATTTGAATGCATTAGCACGATGACGGGAAATAATACGCGAACGAGTTACTCACTCTACTCAGATACTTGGACTTGTCTGTATAAACAATTCCCACTGGCACTATGACCAAGTCCTCGCTGGTCTGGCGCTCCCTTTCTTTCTTTTTCAAGCCTTCACGTTGATCCTTCTCCCATTTGACAAACTCCACAGCAGCCCACGCAGCCCCGCTCATGATTTGCACAATGCTTGGTTGGGTATAACTCGTCCCCTCCGGAAATACGCCCACAACTTCATTTCGTGCTAGCGCGCGCGACGTGCTTGCAAACAAGCTCGTGGTGTCGCTGCTTTGGCCAGAAGCATTTGTACTTGCATTGTTCTCGCGATTCGGGTTGCGCTTGACGGGTATGGCGCCTGAAGAAGACATGATAAACCCAGTAACGGGATGCTTGAACATGGATGACTTGGCCCAGAATGAGAGGTGCCTCCGGTAGGGGATCGTTACTCCTAATTCGTTTGGATAGTGAAATGGTTGGGACAATCTACAAATTCCCAGAACTAAGCAGCTACTCACCAAGCGTAGCGATATCAATCATCTCATTATGATGACTTGAAGCACTAAGACAAGAGTTAGCATTCTCAGTCAGACTGCATTGCGAAAGACCTGCATAATGAGAGGTCCATTCTTAGGGACATTCTCGTGTCCTTCGACGTATACTTCAGAGTAATATCCGAAGACCGTCCAGTCAGAGATCTTGCGCAGAATACGGTAGACCAGCTTTAATTCCATGTTCTGACAGAACGTAGGCGAGCCAATTTGCTGCTGTCAATGAAGTCTCGACATAGAGATGAGTGTTGAGAACAAGGTTCAGAGTCCGAGGGTCACATCGTGGGTGTTGAGTCGGGTTGACCGGGAGTATCGGCAACCATGTGACACTACACTGACACCCAGCTTGGACACCCACAAAATACAGTAACATAAATGATAAGGTTCTTACATACCTACACTAGAACTGAAACGATAGCGATCATCTTCAAGCAAGATCCCAACGTTGTCAAGGATCACTACTATCTCACAGGCAGGTAGAGAAATAACGCCATCACACCACAGAAAGGAGAGTGGACGACCGCGGGGCAGGTCAAAATGAGCCTGATGCGCGTCGAGCGGCGACATATATTTTGGAGCATCTACATACATTCACATGGAAACGTAAACCAGTAAAGACATTTTGAATAGAATGAGGGTGCGAGATGCCCATAAAGTGACCGCATATGGATGCAATCACAGACGACGACCACGACGACCACCCTACCCAAAGAAATCAATACCACGAAATCGGCATTGGAATTGAATAGACAACGCACCTTGCGACGGGTAGAGTCGGTAGGGACAGGAGTAACATCCTCAATTCTGCCAATTCTCATACCAGCACGGGCAAGAGCACGGAGGGCACTCTGAGCACCAGGGCCAGGAGTCTTGGTGCCGGTACCACCAGTGGCACGGAGCTTGATGTGGAGGGCAGTGATACCAACTTCACGGCATCGGGCAGCAACATCTTGAGCAGCCAACATAGCAGCGTAAGGGGAAGACTCGTCACGGTCAGCCTTGACTTTCATTCCACCTAAAGTAAAAGACGTCTATAAATCATTCGAGTACAGCCGCAGCGCATGAACGCACCGGTAACACGGGAAATAGTTTCCTTCCCCGACAGATCCGTTACGTGCACGAAAGTGTCATTGAAAGAGGCAAAGATGTGAGCGACACCGAACACGAGCTCGCCCTCAGCGACCTGAGGACCGAGGGAAACGGTGTTTTCTTCCTTGACGGCCTTGACTTTCTTGGGAGCCTATAATCAATAAGAACTGTGTCAGATCCTAATGCTCGAAATCCTGCATAAAACACTGGTCATCCAGCCGCTTGCTCCTCTATCCAACCACTTCCAGCCACTCGATTTTCGCTAGAATCAAGATATCCACCCAGAACGACCGGCTAGTGACGATGAGAAGCAATAGAACTCACCATTTAATTGGAGTCGGGGAGGGGAGCTTGAGGAAAAGTTGATGAGGATCGAGAGTCAGAAAATTTGTGTTGTGGGTATGGTTTCTCACAACGGCAATATTTTCCCACGATACAAAGTCGTCTGCTCAGAAAGGCTCAGAATTGTCCCGGGGTTCCAGTTGTCCTTCGCACTGTCGGTTTGTCACTGGGGTTCTTTGCATCCTGAGCAACTCAATATTCTTGACCTTCAAAAATTCCAGGAATGTACGCTAACATTCTGAGAAGAGCTTTACCCCAGGCATTCGGAAGACTTGGCCACACTCGAGTGCCCTAGAATCTAGAACCAACCCTGGACGCCGTTTCCACATCTGTCGTCCCCTTTCTTGCCTGGACTTCCAAGTTCGGGTACAAGTCTACCCTCCTTCTGTCGCCAGAAGTGAAAGATGTGCTGGTCCACATAGTCGTTGGTTACATGTCCCGTACCAGCCTTAAAAGGTCTAATTGATCATGATTACCTTCTATCGACTTTTGCTGCGATATTCGCATCGTCTCCATAACCATTTCTATACGATTGTTTCTGCTCATATCTTGTCAAGGTTCACATCGCCACTGTCTCGTCTCATTTCCAGGTCTATTTTCTCCCCCGGATCTGATGCCGTTCTGGTCTATTTCGAGACCCGAGCCATAGTACTGGCGATTTCTTTCTCACCGAATCTTTCTCGTTTCTGGTGGTCTTCTTCATAAATCCATTTTCCTGGTTTGGCGGTCTTTGAATAGGAGCAGTACGTATTGCCCTAGGTCTGAGAAAAATCCTCATCGATAAGATAGTAGTTGACGATTGCGGGAATCCACGAGACCTAGGGGCCAGAATTTGCTTTAAAAGCGCGTGGACTGTAAGAGTGATTTCGCATCTTTCATTAACCTTTGAGCATCACTCCAAATCAACTGAATTCCATTAGCTATGGCTCCTGACCCTCAGTGCGCTGCCCTCAATGCCGCTAAGACCAAGAAAGGTGGAATTCACCATTCTACGTACAAGATCCATGTTCTTGCTGATAATAATTACCGCACTAGGATTGTCTTACGCTCAGATTGCTGAGAAGATTGGCAAACCAGAGAGCCACGTCGTTGACGGTAAGTCTTCTCCACTCCATATCCTTGATATCGTTTGGTGCTCACCTATAATCAGTCTGCACTGGCAAGACGAAGCCCACCGCTGCTGAGTTTGATGCCATCGCCAAGGCCCTTGACATCAAGGACCAGGTGTGTACTGTTTGATATGTATTTCAGGATGAACCCATGATTCTGACTGTAATTAAACTTTAGCCTCCTCAGGATGGCGCACACACTACCATCTGAAGTTTGACCACGATAGGCTTGGACTGGGTCTGAATCAAAGATTACCAAGCTGTATTTGTTGTAACTGTTGTACTTGTACTGCTGCCGATCAATTCTACTCGCAGTTCTTCATGCAAATTCTTGCAGTCCACCGCCGCCACGAAAAGGAGCAAAAGATGGAGAAATGCCTGCCGCAATGAAGCTGCATAATCAGCATGGCGTAATCAGAGTGGCGTGGCGCGAGTGGCTGTACACTTTAACTTAGCTTGAGCAGTCGATTCGTGCACACGATGGTATACATCGCGGGACTGTTCATATAGGACGAGTCATCTTTGAAAGTACGACTCCTACGGAGTATTTCGGCCGCGAAGACTTGGCAAAGACCCGGAATTGAAATTGACTCATATAACAAGTTTCACCCAAAATCGAAGAGCTGGCAATTCATACGCCCACGTACGTCAACGCAGTACTCGGCAGGAATCAGGTCACTTTTAAGGCTGATGCATGTGATGCTCTGAACCCCAGCGAACAACAGAGCTGACATTCATCACTCAATTATCTTCATGAAGTTCTACAATCCTCTTCACCCGCCTCCGGCCCCTCCAGGGTACGGTGGCACCAAAGTCATACCTGAAGAGAATGCCTCGTGAGTCCATTCGTCCGTCAGAACCTGTTAATGCTGATGCGTATACATTTTGCATGCAATAGTATTCTGTCCAGGATTATGCTCTTCTGGCTAGACCCACTCATAAAGGTTGGCTTTTCCAGGCCGCTCGAAACAGATGGTCAGTAATCGACCCCTTATGTAATCTCGCTACTCACTTCAACCTTCTCAAAGACCTATGGAGGCTTCCTCCACATAGACTGACTGGGAATTTGGGTGACAAATTGGAGAAAGTGTTTTACACGCGGTGTTCCCCTGAACAGAGACCATTTTTCTTGCGCGAGTCTCCGAGCACCCCAAAAAAGGTGAGCAAGGAGACAGGTGGGATCGCTTTTGAATAACGAACCACGAATACAGAAACGCTTTTGGGGTAGACGCGAATCCGACCCACATTTCTACGACTCTTCCCTGGTCAAAGCTTTGTATGACATGTTTTTCTGGCGATGGTGGCTCGTTGGAATACTGACCTTGATTGCTCGTAAGTATGTTACGCAGCACCAGTGTACGGGACTAATTCTTCTGCTACATAGAAACCCTGTTGACTACCACGCCCTTGCTGAACCAGGTCATCTTCAAATGGCTAGGGGAAGCCTTCACGTACTCTCATCTCTCTGATGAGCAAAGGACGGAATTCGGAATTTCCAAACCAAAAAGTATTGGCTATGGGATTGGCCTTGCAATCGCTCTTTTCGCTATGCAAGGTAGGAACTCAGATTTTTCAATTTACTGTGCATTTTTGATCTGTTTCTTACCTTAGAAATTGCGAGTTTGGTTAGTATGTTATGTTTCTATCTTGACCGGAGCTGAGAAAATGTCCTCCGACAGACAACTGTTCATTACCAACAAGGTAAAGATGTCGTTTGAAATCTATAGCTTGTCCATAATTGATTCACATTTCAAATAGTTGGCATGACTATGGGTCTGTCTGTGAGGGCGGGTGTAAGTCTATAGTAGCACGTGCATACTATTTCACAGTGACAAGGAGTTTTACTTTAGGTTGTTGGTTGCATTACGAGAAAAGCTCTCCGACTCTCTGGGCGGGCAAGACTTGAACATAGTACTGGTCAAATCATGACCATGATTTCGACAGATGCTACACGCTTGGATCAGTTTTGCATTTTGGCTCATCAGTAGGTGTTCCTTTCCTAAAGATCGTGTTACTCCTCACCTGTCGGTTGTGGTAGACTATGGATTGCTCCTATACAAGTAAGTACCTAGTGTAATATTACTGCGTCTAGTTTCAAGAACACTTTGACGCAGCTAATTGTTGGAGTGGGATTATTGATAAAGACTGTAAGCTGTTTTCTAGCTGGTCGCATTGTTCGTGAGCTCATACGTGCCACGTATAGATGGGCTACTCCGCACTTGTTGGACTAGGGGTTTGTTTTCTGCTCGAAATCTAGCTTTGACTCCCCAGCTAAACAGTTGTTATAGGTTCTCATTATCGGTCTTCCCATTCAGACGATGCTTGTAGTCATTTTATACAAACAACGAGCGAAAGGCGTCAAGATAACTGATTCCAGAATACGACTTACATCCGAGGTTAGTCTTTCATTCACATTGAAGATTGATACGGATCGTCTAAGGGTATTATCAGGTCCTTCAAGGTATAAGACTTCTGAAGTTTTATGCGTGGGAAGGTTTCTACTCTGGAAAGATTTCTGATCTTCGAAAGGCAGAATTGGCCACAGTTAGGACATCGGCGTGAGTGTTAGTATGCACTCTTCTTGTACTGTGATTGAAGACAAAATATATCTATAGAATCGCTTTAGCAGCACTAATAGGGCTTGTGAGCCTTGTCCCGAACATTGCCACACTCTTGTCTTTCGTACGTTCAGTCTGAGATTTTTATTATCGCTAGGCGTTTGCGTACTGGTTATTTTAGGTGACGTACTTTCTCAGCGGGCATAATCTCAACGTCTCAATCATCTTCACATCGCTACAATTCTTCAATGTAAGTGATTTGAGTTCGACATTTCAGTTATGCCAATTGGTCCTAAAATCTTTTCTGCACAGGTCATTCGCACGCCTCTCCTTTCACTTCCGGCTGCCTTAGCGAGTCTGTCAGATATGCTTGTTGCGGTTGGCCGTATCACCAAGTTCCTCACTGCCGAAGAGCAAGCAGAACAGTATACCATTGACTGGGCGTCTAAAAGTGCTGTTATAGCAGACGGGGACTTCACTTGGGAGTCAGTTGACGCGAAAGAATCTATGCAAACGGATAAAGCGACGAAGAGTGGAGACTTGAATTCTGAAAATGAAGGCAAGAAGAGTCCGAAAGAGAAAGATAACTCGGTTGGTTCGATGACTGATAAGCCAGAGAATGTCGAGCAAAATACAGAGGACAAGCCGTTTCAACTGAAGAATCTAAAGTTGACGGTACCAAAGGGCGCGTTCGTCGCGATCGTTGGACGCGTCGGCTCTGGGAAGGTGAGTATCCTGTTTTACTTTCAGTCCCGAGCGGTGAACCTAATGTTAGGTTGAAAGAGCTCTGTTTTGAAGGCTTTGCTCGGAGAAATGCGACGATTGAAAGGCCAAGTAGTGTTTGGGGGTTCTCTCGCATATGCACCACAGACCCCTTGGATCATGAACGCTACACTTCGAGAGAACATTATTTTCGGTCAGGAAGATAGAGAATCGACGTGGGTCTAGACTTGAGCATATGCTCACGGCATTTGCCGAGCGAACTAATGATCCGCCACTTCCTTCTAGCTTTCGCGAGGTAGTTGAGGCCTGCAGCTTGAACTATGACATCGAGCTGCTACCTCAGGGAGAAAATACCGAAATTGGAGAGAAAGGGATCAATTTGAGTGGTTCGTTACTTACTTTAAAACTAGTTTGACTTATGCTGCTCACGCCTACTCGAACATCATCAGGTGGTCAGAAGGCTCGCATATCTCTTGCACGAGCGGCGTACGCCGCAACAGATATAGTTTTTCTTGATGACCCTCTATCTGCAGTTGACTCCTACGTGGGCAAGGAAATCCTTGACAATTGCCTTCTCTCGGGTCCACTTGCAAGCAAAACTCGTGTTGTAGTGACTGTTAGTCTGAAACGTTTCTTGAGCACTTCAACGTCACTTACCAAAATTGTTCTGATAGCACGCTCTCCACTTCTTAGACAAAGTGGACTACATCTACGTGGTTGATGAGGGCGTCATCAAGGAAGAAGGGTCATACAAGGTTTGTTACTTCGTGATGATTACCTCCATTAAATTTCATCGCATGAATAGGATTTGATGGATAATAGCGTCTTGTTCTCCCGCCTCATAAATGAGTATGGTCAGAACAATGGCACAACAGCTACTAATGCTACCAGCAAAGACGTTCGGCTCAAAAAGCTTGAAGACATAGACGTCAAAGAGTTTGCCAGTACCAGCGATCCTTTGATGCAAGCAGAGGAACGCAATACCGGTGCAGTCACTTGGGAAACCTACCGAAAATATCTCCGTTTTGCTGGCAGTATCATGTGGGCTCCGATCATTTTCGTTCTGCTAGCGTTGATGCAATCTTCTGAAGGTGAGAAGTCAAATTATCATTCCTCTCGTTATGAGCTCAAGACCGCTCCGATCATTAGTGGGTGCGACTCTTCTTCTGGGATTCTGGACTGCTGGAAGCATTAGGGGCTTTGGGCAAGGTGACTACATAGCGTTATACATCGCACTTGGTACGTTCTGGACATCTGACTTCCCTTCAATCTTTGAGACGCGATTATGTTATTGACGTAGGAACGGCGCAATCTCTGTTCACCTTTATTTTGACCTTGGTGTTCGCGTACGACGCATTTATTAGTCTAATGAACAGCTCGACGCACTCATATTCTTCCATTCCACCAGATACGTTGGCGTGACAGCCAGTTTAACAATGTTCAAGGCTGCCTTGAGCAGTGTTCTTAGATCTCCTGTATCATTCTTTGACACTACACCTATGGGTGCGTTATCCATGCTCTACATCTTGCTCAGTAAGTATTAATGGTTTCGTGAACAGGACGGATCCTATCTCGACTGTCGAAGGATCAGGACACTCTCGACACTCAGTTACCGCTAAACATGATGCAGGTATGTTATCCGTTCTATTATAATTACGAGTGCATCATGACGTTTGCATAGTTCCTTATGGTTGTTAGCTCGGTCCTGGGGACTATGGGTCTGGTGTTCTACGTGTTTCCCATACTTGGATCCTTATTTGCGCCTTTGATCGTCCTGTATTACCTGACGTCGATTTATTACCGACGTACTTCTGTAGAGGTCAAGCGCCTGGATTCGATTTCACGATCAACATTCTATAGCTCCTTCTCAGGTACCGTACCTGTTCTTACTATATGTACATATAAAGGAGACTGATTCAAGCCGCTCTATTTCGTTATTATAGAGACCCTTACGGGCGTTGCAACTGTCCGCGCCTATCGAAGAGAGGTCGGCTTCTTTTTTGAATCAGATTGTTGAATACAAGCTGATCGATAATGCAGAAACGCGCATTGACGGATGCTGAACAAGGTCTTGATGCAGAGAACAGGGCGTACTATATGACGATCACCCTGCAAAGGTGGTTAGCAGTTCGTCAGGATCTCTTCGCAAACATTTTGATCCTCGGAATTGCACTATTCGCTGCTGGTTTCCGCACATCTGTCAATACAGCTAAGATCGCTGTAGTACTATCATACACGCTGAACTGTAAGTATTCATATCCATCAACAACCTCAGATAACAACTACAGCTGACTTTTGTGGCAGTGACACAAATCTTCTGTAAGAACTTATGTGGCTGACAGTTGGACATATCTGATCCGCCTTGCATGGTCTACAGCTCAATTGATAACCCAGTTTGCTGAGAACGAACAAAACATGAACGCCGCGGAGCGATTGCTAGTTTATACAGAGCTGTCTACCGAGGCAGGGAAGGATGAAGGAACTGAGCCACCGCCGAGCTGGCCGGAAAGGGGGGAGATTAAGTTCACCAATGTCGATTTAGCATATCGGGAGGGTCTTCCCCTTATCTTAAAGGATGTTAGTTTTCATGTCAAGCCAGGAGAGAAGGTGAGTAATTCTGTTCAACTCATGATCGTTCAAGAGCGGCGTTTCGAGAATACCCAAAACAGGTTGGGGTCGTGGGCCGTACAGGAGCAGGTAAATGACATGTCAGTAGTACAAATGATAGAGGAAGTGGTTAATTTTAATTCCAGGGAAAAGCTCGTTGCTTCAGGCGCTGTTTCGGTACCTATAATGCTTCTTTTTGAGTTTTCTGATGTTCAACGTCTTCACACAGGATTGTTGAGGTGCAACGAGGGAAGATTGAGATAGACGGGCAAGATATTGTCTCAGTTGGATTAGATACGTTGCGCAGTAGATTGGCTCTGGTACCTCAAGACTGTACGCTCTTCTTAGGCACCTTGAGAGAAAATCTGTGCGTACTATAATGGCTATCTTCGATGACTCTGGTTAATGGCTGTTGTCTCTAGTGATCCACTTGGTTTGAGAACCGACGCCGAGCTGATTTCGGTCTTGCAACGGACGTCCCTACTACCTAAAGATGGGATACAAGATCCGATTGCGGAGGCAAAATTCAGTCTGGATTGCACTGTGGGAGACGAAGGTCTGTAATCGTTATGGACGATGATGTTCACTAACTGACTTGATTTTGTCAACAGGGTCTAATTATAGTGCCGGGGAGAAGCAATTGTTGGCTTTATGTCGGGCACTTGTCAGGGCGAGCCGGATCATTGTGCTAGTAAGTGTATCACGATGTGCCATGATGCGGATATCTAAACGTCTTGATTAGGACGAGGCTACGAGTAGCGTCGATGTAGAGACGGATAGCAAGCTTCAGCAGGCCATTCAAACTGAGTTTGTGTCTTCCACCCTCCTGTGCATCGCTCATCGGTTGAATACTATTGGTGAGAGGCTCCTTGTATGTAGTCGTGCACCAGGATATCTAATACTGCTCGCAGCTCACTATGATCGTGTCTTGGTTATGGACGATGGAAGAGTGGCTGAATTTGGGACAGTACTAGAACTATACGACAAGGATGATTCGATCTTTCGATCGCTTTGCAACGAAGCGAGCTTACACAGAGATGACATTATTCGGATACGTGAAACCCACGGATGCTAGCTAGATACAATTCCTCGATGCCTTACTGCTTTAACACCTCATGATATACATGAATAGTTAGATACTCATCTCACAAGATATATATTCTAACCTAGTACTTCGGCAGTAAAAACGTTATACGTAGCTTCATCTTGTAATATCTTGATATACACTGCTCTTGGTATACTGGAATCTAATACAGCTAAGCTCTTCTACAAGGTGTACGAGGTACTTGTATCGTACTGGTGAGGACCGCGACGCGCGACGGCAAGTCGGCGACGTCGGACGACGCGTACGTAAATTTCAGTCATGTGATCGTAAGTTATGTATGCCGGCCGATATTCGTAATTATTTTTAAGTGCCTCCTCGTCGCTCGACCTGTCCACGATCATGGTCTCCCGTCTTGCTCCTGTCCTTAGCCGCCATCTACGCCAATGAATAACGGTCAACATCTTATTTTATTCCGTAAGCACTTGGCCCATATGCGGCTTCGTGGCAAAAGGCTATTTTCAACAACTTTTACGAGGCATTCTGATGGCCAAACGATTGCTGGTACCGCACCGTCTTTACGGTGTTACGTCCTTCTCCACTCTTCAGTGCCTCCTTCTGTACTCCCAGCAAAAGTGATGAGCCCCTTACAACGCGCATTACAGATGAAGCTGGTCAGATGGGGAGGGTTTGTGAACTGGGCTTGGTACGAGCACCCATCTAATGCTCAAGCTCAAACCGACCCTCGTCACGACACTTCCGGGCCTCAGTCTGCCACTGCGTTCACTTCTTCTGGAGAAAGAATTGAAATACCTCACCTCTCGCTGTCCAACGTCGACGAAGTTCAGGAAACTTTACTGAGGAGGATTGAAACCTCTGTAGAGCGACAATTCACGGAGCCACCGGAAGAAATCCACTTGCTAGTGTGTACCCATATGGAGCGTGATTGTCGGTGCGGTGAACAGGGTGGAGAACTTTCTCGGTTGTTGAAGCAGGAAGTGCAGCGGCGAAGTGAATCTGATATTGCTGGAGTTTACGGTCGGATTCGGATTGGCGAAGTCTCGCATGTAGGACAGCATCAGTTGAGCTTCCTGTCTTCAGTCGTTTACTCTATGGTCTAACGTTACACGGCATGTTCCCAGATATGCTCCAAACTTGCTCGTATACCCTCGGGGAGATTGGTATGTAGCCCAGTACATTGTGTGGATTCTGATAACTTGAATCTCCTGATTTTTCTATAGGCTCGGTCTTATAAAGAATCAAGATATTCCTACTATATTAGATCAAGTGGTAGAGTCGAGTACCTCTCCTAGCGAAAAAATCGTCTATCCCAAGAATCATTGGCGCGGACGGATGGGTTTGTCCAAGGATGAGCAACTTAGATTATATTCTTCACAATAAATCTAATTACTTCTGTTCTTGTTTAGCGTTCTGCCGATTTTGCAACTTAGCCTTAGACCTCGGGAATTACTCAATTCCTGATTTTTTCGCTGATATCGATGAGCATGAACAGAACACTCGAGCAATGATGCTTTGTACTCTGCTCGAGTGTTCTGTTTAACGAATATAGTCTTTCGGCCTTTCGCAAATATAAGTTCTTAAGTAGATGGGTAGATAAATGGCCATCAAACTCAGGCTCGAACATTTTACCTGACGTGCAAATCGTTTGTATCGTCTCGCCCAATGTGTTCATGCCGATATTTTGTACTAAATTTTCAGTCTAGTGAATACATAGGATCGAGCTGTGTACGTCGTCATCCCTTATCTTCCCAGTACACTGTAGTGGAATATGTAAGCCACAATTCGTTCTTTTCAATTTGCTACTAACCACTTGTTTAGCATTGTCTAGTGCTGTCTATTCTCCCTTATTCATCATATGGTAACCATACGTCGGGGGTAGGCGGAGCTTCGATGACCTTACTCCCCTAATTTTCGTTTAGTTGGAGGTATTCAGTCTCGCTGAGCAGTACAAGGCATTACATACCTCAGAAGTGGGTATTGCTACTCCCCGGACGCCGAGTGCGAGAGTCAGCACAAGTACTATAACATGGCGCGTAAGCTTGAAGCTCCTCATGTGTAATATTGGGTAACAGAAGATGGTCAGTCGAGTCTAAGCACTTCCTGCCTTGTGGAGCTCAGCAAGGCTTTATATACTGAAAAGATTGTACATTATCAGTTGTAGGTGAAAAACCGATTCCAGTATTGTCCACGACTGGACCGCAGGAGTCATAGTCGCAATTGCAACCGGGCGAACAAATTTATTATTGTTTTTACAGGAAGCTGTGTCGACGAGCATCGGTTTGACTTTACAACATCGCGGCACTGTCTATTCTTACTTTATTCTGCACCGCTCGGATACCCTCAGACTGTGCGGTGTCTGTACATGGGTATAGGACCCTTTCCTATCAAGTACTGATAACCATCGCCTCAGCGTGTACTCACGGAATTTTCTTGAATTCCTCAAAGAATACCAACTTTGTGGAGGTAGCGAAGGGAGTGGGGAGATGCTACCTTGCTAATGACGTGCTACTCTGTGCTCTATGTCAGAATATTGTCGTAAGAGCTGTAAGTACTCCGCGCGCGCAGTCGTGTCGGCTCTTTGAGGATCATTCGGTTGACCTTTAGGCCGTGCTGGGAAACAGGGAGGAAGAAGATCACCGGAATCCAAAGGAAGACAGCGGAGCTAATAGACCATTCCTGAACAGTTGTATATGATGATGGCTATCTAGAATCTCTGAGAAGTTTTTTTGAACATCAACGCCCCGGTAGGTCTAGATAATATATTGAAATACACCTTGCTGCCTTAGGCAAGGTTCTATATGGTTAGCTGTCACACTTGACCATCTGACGACGACAGTAATAGCCCCGGCTATCTCCACCTTGTCCACACTGACACTGTGTAAGTAGCAAGTCTTCAAAGTCTCTTATCAGGCACACACGTACTCATAGACATATGACAAGAGTTGATGGAGGAGAGACGCCGTTAGGAACATATTTCTCTCTTATCGTTATATACTGCAATGCCACCAGTGAAGCTACCCCGCCCACCCCAACTTTCTCCAGTATCATCCAAGCTGCATTTGCTGATTGCATGTCTGACTCCGCCGGAAACCCAAATGGCCTTCCAGATGCTATAATTCAAAGTCTGAAGGTCATGCTGACTGATACTCTGTGCGAGGCTCTGTTTTATGGTGTGTAATTGTTTTGGGACTATAAGATTTGAGAACTTCATTCATAACTCCCGGGATGCAGGCATGCAGTGTATAGTGACATGTATTGGTGTATATGTACTTTGGTATGTATTCACAAATTCATCCCCGTTATGCATTTTCAACAATACTATACTTACTGTTAGGTCTCGTGGGCTGCGCAAGTCACTTGGTCGCTGCTTACTTCTTGGGGTGATGCTGCTCCTGATCATCCTAGGTGCAGTGTCTATAGGATCCACTGTCTGGGGGTACTTCGCCATATATAACGAACTTGGAACAACTGGGTACAATGCTACAAGTGTGGCAAACAAAGTCACAATCATTACCATGGTTTGCCAGCGTCTTGCGGTCAGCTTCTGAGAATCAGTAAAATTCTGCTTTGCTTTGACACTGACTTGCAATCAATTTTTAATTGTTCTCAGTACTTCATGAGCGACTCTATTGTTGCATGGAGAGCATGGAGCTTATGGCAGCACAGTATTTTTGTGAAGGGTTTGCTCCTGGTTTGTCTCACTGGTTCCCTAGGTAAGTTACAATCTGTCCTACATCATGCAGCTGGCACTCATGGTCATTCTTTCAGTTGCCACATTTGTTCAAGGCAGTCTCATAACTCATGAACAGATTATTGCCCCTGGGCAGGCACCAGAATTTGCTGGAGTCAGGACTTTGATGTTCACCCTTCCACTCCTCATCACTAATCTGGTTGCTACAATCCTTATGGGTCTTAAGATATGGTATACTACTATGTAGCTTTTCTYTGTCCTCAATGATCTGCATGACTAATTGCTATACATAGGGATTACCGCCATTCAATCATGAAATCTTTACAAGACTCAAARAGTCCTGTTCTGAGYATTTTAATGATTTTGCTTGAGAGCAGTGTGCTTTACACTATTTGCTGGGTATGTGTACTTACTTGAAAYTTTCTATAGTTATATGTAACAATGAACAACAGATTCTAGCAATGCTTGGCACCCTGGGTGTTTTCCCTCCTGTYGGTGARGCAGCTGTGCTRGGAAGCCTTCCTTATGTGACTGTAAGAGATGTCAACTCATTCTTCTATTGGAACACTTTTCTAACTTATGCTCCATCAAGGCTATTTATCCTATTTCCATCATCATCCTTGTATCATTTGACAGGGAAGACCAGCAGTCCACCATCAGAAGTCTTCACTTTGCAGCCATGAATAGTGTCAATAGTTCTCGGCCTAGCAATTCAGCCTCAAATTTGTTGAAGTCAAAAGGTTCATTCATGAAGGAGTCAAGGAGCTTAGCTTAGCTACCTGGAATCTTTGTTTCTACTTTTGCTTATCATGTTTTTTGTATCTGGAATGTGTACACATGCATGTGCAGAAATGATATTTAATTTTGACTGTGTCTACTGAGCACTTTGAATAAAACTTATTTGCATGCAGTTCTCAATTTATTCTTCAATCAATGCAATATGAGACCGCCACAGAATGTACTGGATGTACTAAATCATAAGCCCAGCTACACAAACCTGAATGAAGACTTGTAATTGTCAACCAACTTTGAGATCTGCACTCAAAAGAAGAATTCTGGTGTAAATTATGAGAGGCCTTTTATTCAGAACAAGAAAACCATATCAAAAGTAAAGCACAGGGATATCTAGATCATCCTCAACTCGTACCCTCCGGTCATACTTCTCTACATGATGTTCTTCTGCCCATCTCTGAAGCTTTTCGAAGTTCCGGCACTCATGGACAACATCAGTTCGAAAGTCACTAACGTTATGCTCTTCATTCCATCTCCAAATTATCGGACTCACATCACCGCAACACATCAGCGACTGACGTATAGCATCGATGCAGTGGCTAACATGAAATGGCTCGGATAGATGCTTATCCTCAGTGGAATTATAGTATTCTGGATATAAGGCTTTGCGAATGATATTCTGGGCATACCTCAAATGTCAAGGAAGCGTAAGAAGAGTAAAAATTGACTGCAGGCTTACCAAGCAGTGCAGTGTATGGAAGACATCTGGAATCTAGTGGAAGACTATGGTTGGAATCTGAAGATGCCCAGAAAACGATGAGGAACTTACGATGATGTAGTTTGATTCATCGCCTGGAATGGGTGCAGTTTTGTTGGCCATTTTAGCGGCTTCTGACTTAGAGATTGCCGAAGCGGGATCTAGAAATAATTAGGGATGTCAGAAGAACTTGCATCTTCAAAAGTACTTACATCGGTACAAGTCAAACCACGCTGAGTCCACCTCTTCGGAAGGAAGTCCTTGATAAACAGTCTTATCACTATCGTCTATGCCAAATGTGAATTTGACGAGTTGAGGCTCAATGGCCTCTTGAACTGGCGCTAAAATATGAGGTGACATTGAGCTAGAACATTAGATGGAAGACACAAAGGTAGTAATACATACAATACGCTCGTGTCTTCAGTGGCATAGACCTGTGTTCAGACCGATAAAGACTATATATGACGCCCATAAGAGCAACGATAATGATTACTTGGACAATTATTGTCATAACGAGAATGCCTTGTCCAGTGCCGCAACTTCGCTTTTGCTCTCGATCCGTAGGATGCCGTCTCGATTCATCCGAAAACTCCACGTCCTTCTCTTCAACAGGTGGGATAAGGGGAAGATGCTCGGTTGAAGATTCATATTCCTTGGACATGATAGTAGTGTAAGCGCTGAGCCTTGCGTCAAAGATGAAGTGAAAGACAGTGCTTAAAGCCAACTGCGGATTTTGAAAAATATAAACTAAAAATAAGCTCTTGTTCCCTAGAGAAACCCAGAGCTCATGCCGATGTGATACTGGTATGTACTTACATGATCCTAATATCGATACCATCTGCATACGGGGTACACATGGGCGTGGACTTCTCTCGAGCACAACACAGCTCTTGCATCAAGAACTTTTTTAGATCAACGCGTTACAAGTATCAAAGCACGAAGGACTCACAATCTAAGGGGATGGGCTGCGATTCCCGTCGTGTGTGAGTTCCGGAGAATCAATGGTGATGAGTAGCTCCATCTTTGCGCGCGAAAGAATGACGACCGACAATAAAGGGAAAGGAACTCGAATTCAAAATCATACTCGGATCCTATTCACTCGTTCAGATCATCAATCGAACAATACTTGAGATTGTACTTGCTTCCTCGAGCGGCATTAACTCCGAGTCTCCAACGAATCCGGTGCTAGACTTGACTGACAGACGGACATGGAGTTCTAAATGATCATCGAAAATATTTTTGTTCAACAGATGCACTTGCCAACCTTAGTGATCAGTAGGTGGCATACGAAGTCCGTACATCCAAAGCGAAGCTTCAGCATGATAACAGAATTCTAGAAGCTACGTAGCTGACCTAAGTAACGAGTTCACCCCTTGGAAGGAAAGTTCAGAAGATGCATTATGTAGATCATGGGTGCTGTGTCTACATCACAATTGAGTTTGACGCGTAAAGCTCGATGAACCAATGCAACTCACCAACCCCCCACAACCAAGCATGTCGTTCGCGACCGACAGAGTGCGTCTACGAGAACTGCGACAATCAGACAAAGCAGACATCCTTGCACTGTTCAACGACTATGACGTTCAAGAGAGTGGTGGGATAGACTATACCGTCCCCCGCGGAGACGTTTTCTTCGAGAGGTGGTCAGGATGGGCTAAAAGCTGCACATTCTTTTCCATCCTCGAGACCAAAGGTTCCTTGCCGACGTTTCCGGCCTTCATTGGGTTCGTGGCATTGAATATGCAGTATGCAAGGAACAGAGACGCCGAATTCAGTATAGCAATCGTTCAGTCGGAATGGAATAAAGGATACGGGACTGAAGTTTCGAAATGGATGGTTGACTATGCGTTCAGGGCGATGAATATGCATCGAGTTTCGTTGAATGTTTCGTCTGTCAACGAGAAGGCAATAAACTTGTATAAACGGATGTAAGTGCATTCTTAGTCACCAGATACAACGGAATTAATGAACCAACAGAGGATTTCGAGAGGAGGGGAGAAGACGAGCAGGAAAGTGGGCAGAAGGAAAATGGGTCGATACTGTGCTGATGGGAATGACTGAAGAGGAGTTCTGGGATAAAAGTGTAACTTCAAGGAAGTAGAACCAACGACATCAGAGTGTATCTGCAGAATTTTGTAGTTTTTCGTTATCGTCGACGAATCTGTCGACGCCAAAGATGCATATCGCCGCTAGCTCAGAGTCACTGCAAGTTTCATCGGCAGTGTGGCCTTTGCTTTCATAACCAGACCGCGAGCAGATCACGACTTGACCACGACCACGACCACCAACTGGTTCAATAACCATCCTGGAACTTTAATTGACGAAACTTCACTCGCGAAATGCTTCGTAAATCGCGGCGTGCCAAAATCTGAGGCTGAGACCTGACTCGGAAGACTACGTCAAAACTAGTACTCTTCAAACTCGAATATCATGACAGTCTGCGCTTATCACGCCAAAGAGCAAGAGCATGAAGGATTCGCTCGAGGACCGAGTCGCGTCTAAATTACGGCGACAGAGCGATGGATGAGAGCAGCATTGGGCAGTGTGGTTATCAGTTGAGTATTGAACTTTGGATCTTCGACAAGGTCATCTTGTATTCAACCTATTGTTCTCTACTCCAGGAAGTGAATGTATGTAAAATTCATGGACTACACCATGCTGCATAGTGGACGTGTCGGCCGAGTCTCAGAGTCAAAGGTCCCCAACCGAACGAATTCTTCAGAGGGCTTTACTAATCCCTTCAGCTCTCACCTCCCAACCATCTTCCGGGAACCCCGGTGCAGGCCTCTGACTACCATCCCATCCTTCTGCCATCATAGCCATGGCATACAACAACGCACCTGAACCGGGGAAATAAGGAGTCGGTACTCGAACGCCTCCAATGGGCATTCCAACGTCGTCGAATTGGAATAAAGGATGTAATAACCACTCGATGGCCTTTTCGGGTTCTCCGTTTCGAGCTGCGGACATGGCTAGCATGGGGAAATCCCAGCTATAAAGATTATTCGTTATTCGTTATAAATGGCAGTGAGGTGAGTAAAGGTTCATGAATGTGAATTATAAAAGTCAACTCACCCCCAGCAATTACTAACATTCCAGGTCGTCCAAATCTTTTCCGCCGTTAATTTTGCAATAGTAACGTTCAACCCTTCAGTCTCCGGAAGCCACCCATAAATCCCCACAAGTGCAGGATGATCATTTGTATACGCCGGGTCATTCCAAAAATCATCTTCAATACCCTCATAAACCGCATACGTCCCACCCTCAATCGGAAGCTTCGCTAAATTGCTTCTAACTATAGTCCAATTACTCGGTACCTCCGCACCTAACCGCTCAAACCACCTTTCTGCGAAACCTAAACCTAGCTTCCAATAGGCGAGTTCAAAGGCTGGGTTGGTAGTAGAGTTGGGTGGTGTATCCTCGCTGACTACGTACATTGGTGGACCAAGATCATACACCCCAGTAGACTGATTAAACCACGCGAAAACCGACATCCAATTAGCTGTTTCCCTCAATACCTCTTCCCATTTGCCTAACGTCTCCTCCGTAGGGAACGCCCGATACTCATACTCCGCAAAAACTAGGGGATGGGGTTGTTCCCATATGAGAAGGTTGTTGATTTCACCTGGGGCGGAACGACCTGTGGGATCTGTCATTTTGGGCCATCGGGCACCTGATGGCCAGCCTTGTTGGGTTTGGGCGCGGGTGATGGATGTTGGGAGGAAGTGGGAGTAGATGGATGTTGAACGATGGAGGAGGTCCCAATTGTTCCATAGGGCCCAGTGAGCGGAGTGCCAGAAGTATTCTTCCATGTGGAATTTTCTGGGTGGTGGTGGTTAGTTTTTAGGGAGGTGGGGATGAGGAAGGGTGGGAGGCTCACCCGTACTAGAGAAAGGAGGAGGATGGGAATGTTGGGTGGTAAGTTCTGATTACCACTGGTACTTCAAATTTGGACTTACCCAGCCATCATTTACCAGCCCCGACTGTGGATGTTAAACATTAATTCCCAAAGAGAAACCACTCCCTTCAACTTGAAATCCCGCTTACCTCTTGTGGCGGTGTATCCCCCGCATCATTAACTCTCATCAAATACCTCGACAAAATAATCCTTCTCTGTAGCTCATCAGCTCTCTCGTCCCTTGATCCCGTATACACATCAATAAACCCATTCCGTTCCCAATATTCTTCCCAGACTTCCGTAGAGGATCGAGCGACATCCGAGGCGCTTGGGATACTACGCGGACGAGGACTCGCTAGGCTATACGTTGCAACTAAAGTAAACTCCTCTGAATCTCTCGAGGTTGGATGGACACTATATCGATGCTCGAACGGAGAATCTCGAGTGATAGTGAAATTGTCTCCGCCACTAATTAACGTGAAGAACGTAGAATTGACTAACTGGTGAGTAATTTCCGCTTGAACGCTGCCGAGTCCACCTTGTAACCCTGTGTGAAGGGTAGTGGTATGATTATTAGGCAACGACCAATTTCCAACGAACGGAGCACTAAATTTATTCGAACCGTCGTTCCATGGGAAATCAAAGAACACGCCTAGTCTTCCTTCCCTTAGSAAGGACGAAGTAATCTGAATCCCCACCGAATCAGARTCCTGCGCACAACTCGTTTGAACCTCAATCGGCACCCCCTCGAATTCGAACCTACTCGTCATTACCCCCGTCCATAACTCAAGCTCCTGCCGAACCGTACTTAAATTGCCTTCCGTAACATCGAGTATCCCACCGGTTTGGTCTAGAAAAATCAACCCGATACGACCTAGGTTCACGCGATTGGGGTTCGCTATGAGCCACTGTTCTATGAGTGGGTCGGCGCCACCGAAATCGTATTCGACGGGTCGACCATGATTGAGCCAGCTTATGCCGTGGTAGGAGTATACGTCGGAGATTGTGCGTCCTGGGGGCAGGGAGTCGTTTTTCCATCCCCAGGAGGACATTATGGCGAAGGGGAGGAAGGTTTGGAGACCAGTTACTATATACGAGAGTATGAGGATACGCTTTGGTTGAGAATAGGATTTAGAGCTTACCGTCTGCGCCGAAAGCAAAGTTCCCGTTTCCGATTTGCATGGGTGTGGTTAGACTCGATGCGTTACGAGTGGGATTGTATCGTGATACGAGTTCAGAGCGGTTAATAGCTGCATGTGCGCAGGTCGTAGTGAGACTCGTAGTCACTGCAAAGAATGCCAGCAGGCTTAGGAGGACTCGGAGGAAGCGAGGTTTACAGCCTGAGCCCATGACACTGGTGCTGGTGAGTGCAGACGACTTGGGCTTGGGTTGTGTCAACTAAGTATGTGTTAGGGACCTAACACATCCATACACAATGAACAACGACAAAGGAGAAAGTTTGCAAGCGAATCGATGAAGATAGGGTATCATGTGACATGACGACATCATCGGATATCTCCGAAACAACGAGCACCGGCGTACATATGTTCAGAGTCATTATCAGTCAAAAAACTATTACAAAAATTGAATCATTACTAGTCATTTACACCTCGTTGAATCCTTATTGAATAAGGAACAGTCATAGTGAGTCCATAAGACTCATTTTCCTTACTTAGACATCTTGTAGACAGCATATATAAACCATAGAATTTCTTTTTGTACAGTAGTCTAGATATTTTGCAAATCAAGTCCTCAACTTCGAGCTCATATCAACCACTTGAATCTATTCAAACCAGCCATCTTGAATCCTGAAGAACTATCCAGTGAATCATTACTCAGAATATACACAATCCCACTCAAGTGAAGCCCCAGAATTATACCAATCCCAAATCAATTCACACTTTTATAAGGACCTCGTTGTACCATCCATTACCCAACGGTCCCCTTACCAGCATTCGTCATTCTATTCACTGACTTGGTGAAACGGGTCGTACACCGATCCTAACATAATATCTAGACTCCTTTCAACCGTCGTTAGTGGATGGCTACACAAACAACCCGAACTACAACGCAAAGTAATAACGAACAAACACCGTCCTCTCCACGGTACTACGTATCCACTCCTGGTAGCCGAAATATAAATCGTCCCACCATTACACCTAACACCAATAACACTCCTGATAACTCTTTTGTACCATTCGATACACCGGGAAGACGCTTAGACGAGGAATCTCCACCAAACATCGATCAGCCACCAACCCGTAACCCAGGAGCTAGACGAATTACTTACCCCAGACCTGTTGGAATAAACCTCTCGGATATTACACCCATTTCTCCCATTCGTCCTAGAGACACTTTACAAACAGAATTACTGCGAGCTGCTGTATACAACAATCAGAATATCGATATGTTAAATCCTACACAAACAGTTACCGATGAATTATTACAAGAAGGGTATGAAGGGCGCACCGAAATTCATCCTGAAATGACTCATCGGATTGTCGACGACAGGTCGTCTACTCACACAAACACTACCGATATTGAACGTCAGGAGAACGAGAACGAAGCCGTAAACGGTATAATCGAGTCAGAACGTGAAATGGAAAATGACGTACCGGGACTCGTGGATGTATCCGATTCAGAAGCGGAGGATTCGGATAATGACGAAGAGGAGGACAACGGACAAGAAAACGGAATAAACCTATTCGCACGAGTAAATATGGGGAGAAGGTGGATGCGATCTGCACCAAGATTTCAAACATATATGGAAGGAATGAGGTCGGCCTTGGGGAGCATGTATTCATCACCTGCTCGAACAAACATCGTCAATAGCATGCCTGGATCAGCTCATACTAATGGAAGGAGTATTCGTACGGGTCGGTTCCATTCTCCTACGTCTAGTCAACGAACTTCGAACGATTTAGAAGCGGAACGACAGGCCTTGGAAGATCAAATCCATGGACTTGCCTTAGAATGTCGGTCATTGTTGAGAAGATTAGGAATGAGAGAAAATTTGTGGCGGTCCAACTACGGATGGATTAGGAGGCTGAGAGATCTGTATGAGGCGAACCCAGAGGATGTGAGCAACGAAATCATAGGAGAGCTAAGCTTCGAACCTCATTTGGAAGAATTGGAACACTTATACGAAGTTTCTCAATGACCAAATATCAGACCCGTACTAGAAGCTTACGAGGCATCACGGCGAACACCTACACCACCTTCAGTCGCGTCATCAAGAGCATCCTCTCGAGGGTCTTCAGCGCCAATAACCATCCCAGTATTGCAAGAAGTTACAAGGGCAACTCGTAGTGAAGTTTCATACGTAGACGACGTCCCCTCCCACGTAAGCTCTCCCCAACGATCATCAGTCCAACCTGTAGGAATCCAAGCTTTAGGGGAACCAACTTTTGAGGAAACTGGCGAGCAACGATATGATGAGGATCTGATTTACGTACCGCAGGAACCTTCCCCTCCGTACCAAGCTACTCCACCTATACATTTGAGTCCAACTGCCCCACCATATCAAACCACGCCAACCGTCCATGCAAGCCCTAGAAATTCCTCTCCTCGTAATCCACCAACTGAGAACTTGTCGTCCCGTCGTTCAGTAACCGGAAATCGATCCCCTCATAGCCCGTCAAATGGAACTCCTACCAACAGGACACCCCGTTCGAATCGGTCCTCTACAGAAAGTTGGACAGTGGTATCCGAGCACATGAGTCCGTTGAATCTAGGGGAACGAATGATACCAGAAACTCGTCGAAATCCGCGCTTTGAGACACCCATACAAACCGTCATGGGCGCAGCAAGAGTAGGACTAAGAGCTGTACAAAGAGCAACGCCTTGGGTAGGAACGAATCGACCGCCAATTATTGTATCGGATGGATCGTCGGGATATCAGCTATCACCACCAAGTAATCATCTAGAAAGTCACATACCTAATCCGAATGAATACGAAATAACAGATCCAGTTCCTCCATATGAATCCGACCCAGACACAATGCCACCAGAAAACCAATTGACCATCGAACAACGAAGGCGTCTTGGCCGTCGAATATTTGATCAATCCATCACATCGAGAAGGGCTACCGTTAATGGGAGTGGGTATAGGGCAGATATAGAAGAATCACCCAGCGAAAGACTCAGAAGTAGACGGGAGCAAAGTATGGGAGAACGTCCGCACAATACACGTGGCCGCCTGGACCGAAATATGACGGAAATAGACTTAATAGATAATCTCCAAACACCAATGGAAAACGTAGACTTACCACCACGTCCTTCACGAATTCCTGAACATCGAGAGGAAGAACAATCAACATATTCCATTCTTAGACATCGAGGATTATCCCATTCAAGGGCAAGAGCAGCGGCATGGAGGGCAAGACGTACGAGATTTGAGGAGGACAATGATACAACAACGCAAGAACATCGTTGTGGTACTTCACATGAATCATCAGGATGTCAGGACAGAGAACAACGACAGGAAAATCGCTCTAGACAGTCGGCAGCAGAAGAACAAATCTCGGAAGTACCCGCGGGGTCACAAATTCGAAATAATACCACGAGCCGCGAAGAGTTATCATCACTCAACGAAAATGCTTACCGTAACCTAGGCGAACCCACTGATAATGGACCCACAAGAATGAATCCAAGAACGATGTCTCGGGGACCAACTAGGAACAACTTCCAGGAAAGAAGGTTCAACTTCGAGGAGTCTCGAGATGCCCCACCTCATATATTCATTAGTGATAGGGAAACCACGACATACCCTCGGGAAAACCAACAGGAAGGTTCAAGCTCTAGGATTCTAAGAACATCAACACCTGTTTCTCGCTATCAAACAGAACCCTCACACTCCACATCCGAACCAAACCCCCCGGTAGCCGGACCCTCCCATACGACTCATTCACCTCCGCAGTCCTCGCATTCGTTAAATTCCGAAGATCTAACACAGCTTCGTAATCGACAAGAGTACCCATTCACGCCCGGAAAAGGAAAAACACCATTAAGAACCGCGACGGGTGGAGGAGGACCACCGAACGATCCCAACGATCCAAATGGGCCTCCAGCAGATGGGGACGAAGAATCTGGAGAATCGGCGACACCACCAACTGGGAGGAATCACGGGAGAAGAAACAGCAATGAAGACACAAATTATGGAGGATCGGGTGGACCAAATCCTCCCCCACGATGGCCTGGCGGATATGGAAAGGATGGGCGTGACGGACGAGACGGACGGGATGGAAGAGATGGGAGGGACGGACGAGATGGGACTTCGGAAGAAAGCAGGGAAAGAAAGGAAAGAGAGGAAACTATTAGGGCTTTAAACCGAGAAGCAAAATTAGACATTAACAAACCGAAGGAATTTGATGGAACGAATCGCAAAGAGTGGGCCACCTTCATTGACAGTTGCGAGAACATGTTTAGCGCGAAACCTACCATCTATGCAACACCTAAGTCCCGCATCGCCTTTGCCGCATCCTATTTCGCCGGAGCAGCATTGAGATATTACAACAACTTACAACGAAGGGAAAGGAATGGTGAAAGCATCTCAGCCCTGGAAATTTGGGGAGACTTTGTACAGCAGCTATCAAAGATCTTTGGACTCCATGATGAAACCTTGCAATCCCAATCAACGTTAGATACAATTCGCCAAAGATTCAACGAAGCCTTTGCCGACTTTCTTGTCAGGTTTGAAGATGTTGCTAACAAAACGAAGTACAACGACCCCGCAAAACGATTCAGAATGTTGCGTCAAATCAAAAAAGAACTACGAAACAGGCTTACGTTACATGGGAGGATTCCTGAATCATACGATGAGGTAGTCGAACGTTTGTTAGAGCTCGATAGCGCCAGAGAAGCATTTAACGAGATGGGAATGGGAGATAACTGGAACTTGAATGACGAGGCACTGGGAAGTACCGAACAGCCAGAGGTGAATCGCACAACACGACCACGCTTCTTTCCGGGAAAATTCTTCCAGTCAAGGAATACGACGGCACAAGGAGGAAATCAGCCCAACAAAATGGCAACTGGGAATAGCGCTGAAACACAAGAATCCAATATGAGTCAATCAGTACCACCTAGAATTTCACCGGAAGAATTTCAGCATCGAATGAGGGAAAAATTGTGTGTACGATGTGGTAAAGCTGGGCATATTGGACGAGAATGTAAAACGTACCCATTATATGGAAAAGCAACATACGAGGAGGATGAAATAGAAGAAGACACACCTATCCAAGGGCACGCAACTTTCATGAGTAATTTTGACGAAACCACAGAGCAAATATATCTCGAAGTAGAAGGTGTTGACGGTGTCATACAAATTGACGACACACTTTTTGGAAGGGGCGCCGTCGGAGAGGGATATGAAGGAACAGAAGAATCAACGGGAAACGTCCAAACGACTTGGGAAACAAGGGATCACGCCTGAGTCGACAAATAGAGGGTCCCAGAAAATCTACCGAAAGAATTGAATCTATACAAGAATCAATAATCATAACGTCAAATTCAGAACAATCATTCATTGTGGCAATAAAAATAGAAAACAACGACTCACCATATTATCAAGCCTTGTTGGACACAGGAGCTACAAGAGCATTTATCGACTCTCGACTAGCACAACAATTCAGAAAAAATATACGGAAACTTAAAAAAGATATACCATTAAAATTATTCGATGGGGAATACACGTCAGCGGGAAACATTACACACGAGATACCAATGGATATTATTTTCAATGAAAGGATCACGCACTGAGTTAACTTCTTAATAACCAAACTACATCCAGAAACTCCGATAGTACTGGGACTACCGTGGTTCAGGGAATTCAATCCACGAATCGACTTTTCAACACTGACCTTCTCCTTCGACAACGACGTACAATTGTCGGCTGCAATCGTTAGAGGGATACGATACTTACAATGTCCGAGAAAGGGGGGATTCAAGCAACAAAAAGTAACCTTAGAAGTCGAAGAGGAAGAGGAGGAAGAACGGGACTGTTTAGGCGAGGAAGATCCAGTGATATTGCATATTGAAGAACTAAAGAGGTACTATGAGGAGAAAGAGGGGAATCATAAGCTAGAAGGTCACACACCAGATATCAATAACGACATCGTACCTCCGATCAGCCTCATCAAACCTACGGCCTTTATAGAGTTGGTTCAACAAGGATGTCAAGCAGCTATATTGTACGTTTATCCATCACAGGAAGGTGGTGAAATAGAAGCAAGAAGTGCAAAGACGCAAGAAGAAGGGGGATTGAAAGGCCTGGAACAAGTACTTAGTCCCAATAAACCAACGGATCAAGAAAATTTGAAGAAATACGTGCCCGAAATCTATTGGCAGTATTCGAAGGCCTTTTCCTCCATAGAAGCCAAAACCCTGCCGCAGCATAGGCCTTACGATATCAGAATCGATACTGAGGAAGATAAATTACCTCCTTACGGCAAGCTTTACAATCTCTCGGAGGAGCTGAAAGTCTTGAAAGAATACATAGATGAGATGCTAGAAAAGGGATTCATACGGCCGTCATCATCGTCCATAGGAGCACCAGTACTTTTTGTGAAGAAGAAAGATGGGGGATTACGTCTGTGTGTGGATTATCGAGCTTTGAATAGGCTCACAAAAAAGAATCGTTATCCCTTACCCTTGATCGGAAACCTTATCGACCAACTTCGAAAGGCGAAAATCTATTCCAAGCTGGACCTACGGGCAGGGTACAACAACATACGAGTAGCCGAGGGTCACGAGTGGAAAACCGCCTTCAGGACAAGATACGGGGCCTATGAGTATTTAGTAATGCCATTCGGGTTAACCAACGCACCATCGGTCTTCCAACACTTCATTAACGACATTTTTCGGGATATGGTCGATGACTTCGTAATCATATACCTTGATGACATCCTAATATACTCGGAGAACGAAGAACAGCATAAAGAGCATGTAGCACGAGTACTGCAGAGGCTAGAAGAACATGACCTGCATATAAAACCAGAGAAATGTGAATTTAACACTGATTCTGTGGAATATTTAGGAGTGATTGTCTCACCAAAGGGAGTAACTATGGATCCGAGAAAGGTCGAAATCATTCAAAATTGGAAACCGCCATCGAACGTGAAAGAATTACAATCCTTTCTAGGATTCGCAAATTTCTATCGACGATTTATTGACAATTACTCAGGAATCGTAAAACCTTTAACACGACTCACTGGTACTAAAACCCCCTGGGATTGGACGCCTCAATGTGATGAAGTCTTTGACCTGCTAAAGAAAGCATTCCAGGAGGCACCAATTTTGCGACATTTCGACCCTAATTTACCCATCATTGTTGAATCAGACGCGTCGGACTATGCAATCGCAGCTATCATCTCACAAACAGATTCAAGCACGCATGAAATTCATCCTATAGCTTTCTTTGCACGAAGTATGAATAGTGCCGAATTGAATTACGACATATACGATAAAGAGTTATTAGCCATCGTCGAATCTTTCAAACAGTGGCGCGCTTACTTAGAAGGAGCACAATATCGCATCGAAGTTTTCACAGATCATAACAACTTGCAATGGTTCACGACTACTAAAACCCTGAGTCGCCGGCAAGCACGTTGGTCCGAATTTCTGTCTGGATTCAACTTTCAGATCAATTACCGCCCAGGAAGATTAGGTGGGAAGCCAGATGCACTTACCAGACGACCCGACGTATACCCTAAGAAGTCAGAACAAGCCGAAATCAATAAAAATAACCAAAAAATACTTCTTAGACCCGAACAGCTGCTTGCTTCAATAGTAATGAATGATGAAGCAGATCTGTCGAGGATTCGTCAGTGTGAAAAGGACAATCTCTGGAAAAGATATGAACAGATAGCCTTGTCAGAAGACCCAGGACCGTTCAAATTGGAAGATGGACTAATACTCCGAGAAGGGCTCATATACGTACCCGATTCTAATGACCTGAGGCTCCATATCCTACAAACTCATCACAATCATAAACTCCGAGGGCATCCAGGAATTAGGAAAACAATAGCTTTAATAAAACGAACCTATTTTTGGCCAAAACTCCGGAGGGATATCACCCGATATGTGCGCACCTGTCATGAATGTCAACGTGCAAAAAGTGTACGAAGCCAACCATTTGGACTCTTAAAACCCTTGCCAATCAGTGAAAGACCTTGGAGCTCCATTTCCGTAGATCACATAGGAGAATTACCTGAATCCAACGGGTTTAACGCAATAATGGTGGTGGTGTGCAGACTCACGAAGCAAGCAATTTTCGTACCTTGCCGAACTGACGACAACGCACAAAAACTAAGCAAACTTTTTATTCAACATGTATTCGCAAAACATGGATTGCCAGGTGACATTATCTCGGATAGGGGAACTACTTTTATAGCCTCATTTTGGAAGTCATTATGTGAAGCGTTAGACATAGCAACGAATTACTCAACTGGTTATCATCCCCAAACCGATGGTCAGACGGAACGTACAAACCAAACCCTGGAACAATACT